>JALIRR010002297.1:5000-22500 GCA_023091755.1 Montipora sp. Colony 1 RG-2022
AAATCACTGAAACCAAACTTTATTCTTTCATGGTCATGTCGTTGCCATAGCCGTCGTCATTTCTAAAACTCCCTATTGGATCCACCACCCCCTAAATCAGCTATTGAGATTATTAATCCACTTGGGAAAGTCGACGGATTGAATTTTCCTCTTTAAATAACTTTTGATGGCTAAAAATTAAGATACAACTAACAACCCATCAAAGTACGTTGCGCGACTGTACCAAGTTTACTTTAAAATTCATTATATACAAGTAAATTTCGACAGTGGCAAACAAATACCGGAAATTCAAAATGTACGCGTACGCAAGCGATAGAGCGTTTTCACTCACGTGACCAGTAGCCATATTGGATTACTGAAACAAAAGAAAGTATTTGCATAAAAATAGAGATCAATTCCCGGAGGATCAGTGTGGTACACCATCATGGCTACCGTGACGTCACGTGAAACGCTCTATAAACAAGCCTTATTCCCTAATAAACGTCGTTTCCAGTGAATTTTCAAGCTGGACCCACTGCTTTTTGCTGAACAAGACAAATAGCCAAACCCTGTATCTCCTGAGTACCGTCACATGGATCTATATCGGAAAAAGTAAGCCAAGAAACGTGTAGTCCGTTTTTGTATGAAAACGGAAGCCCCTCATTGTTTGAATTTCACGAAAAATACTCACTGAAAGAATCTTGACACTCTTGAGGAACCAATGCAGTTTTTATTTGCATTCCTCCTCTCTTTCCTTGCTTCATAAGAACAAAGTAAGATCGACACTTCCGTCAACCGTCACGGTTAATTAACTTGCTGATTCTATACTCGTTTTGAAGTCACAATGGACCTTATTCGCGCGACGGCCGTACTGGTTACAGACAATAGATTCCGTGTGATTAACGCCCGTTGGGGTTACCTTTTCAAGGGGACACCGAAAAATGCAGACTGTGCAGACCGTCTGTAAAATGAAAATTCGGGTTAGCCTAATTATGCCTAAATAATATTCAGGTTAGCATGTTTACGGTTGGCTCTCAATAATAGTGAGGATAACACTATATTTTACCCCTGCTCTACACGGTCTGCACATTTTCTCTGAACAATAATAATCATGAAGATACACCAACACCAAGTTGAAGTGCCTATCACCTCAACAAACTTTATCTGATAGACACTTCAAGAAAACCGTCGCTTGAGGGTAGTGCTTCAGCTTCCACAGATTCTGTTGCACGGGAAAATGCGTGCGAGTTTGCTTTTTCTTCAGATCGGGCAAAAATTCGGTGCGATTTTGTAGGTCAGTCAATTGACCGAATGCATAAATGGCGGCCAAAAATGTATTGTTAAGGTTATGTGTTAATGAGACTCACTAGCCTCGCTCTCAAGCAACCTTTCTTTTGTATTTTGTCCATGCAAACGAGGCTAGTGAGGCTAATTAGCACATAAACAATAGAATATTTTTTGGCCGCCATTTATGCATTCCGTCTTGCAGTAATCCAAAAACAAATCAATGGCGGAATTATTTTCGATAATTAACGGAAAATCGTCCTAATTTCCAAGAGCTTTTTAAAATGTGTAACATACGATATCCTTGATCCGCGATACGTTGTTTCCCCAGCGTAGTGGCCGGACTATTACTACACTCGCTGGATTTCAAACAGTTTGACATCCGTGTCGTACCATATGGGAGGGTCAATATTCCTGAAAAATGAAAAGGATACGAATTAATTTTTTCAGTTGAGTGGTTGCTTTGCTTCTACAAAAGCTGGCCGATCTGTTCTGCAGGGATGGTGCAGTGGTGATGGAGCACTGGCCTCCAACCAATGTGGCCCGGGATTGATTCCCAGCCTCGGTGTCATATGTGAGTTGAGTTTGTAGGTTCCCTACTCTGCACCGAGAGGTTTTTCCCCGGGTACTCCGTTTTTCCCCTCACCTCAAAAACCAACATTTGACTTGATTTGCGTTAATTGTTAATTTCAGTTGACAGTGTCCCCAATTAGTGCTCCAGCGCTAGAACGACTACACACTATTAGTTAAACTATCGAAAGCATGGAGGCTATCGCATGGTAAACCAGACCAAACCAGTCACCAGAGACTGCGCTGTCAGCAAAACAGTGTGCAGTCTCTGAAAAATTTACTACGAGCAAAGGTCTTGAGAAGAGGCCCTCGGTTCTTCGTTTTTCTCCAAGAAAACTGGGGAAGTCCAACACTTTTTTGTGGTCCTCATTGAAAAGGCAACATTGTATTTCACGGTAGTCTTTGTGATTACATTAGTTATTACTTATTCAAGGTTTAGCTTACTCCGGCTCCACGTGAAAGTGTTGTCAGTTGTTAACGTCCAGGAGATGCAAGCGAAACTTTTCCCTCATTTACTTACAAAACCCGAGTGTGTCATCAAGGGTTAAAGTTTCGATCGGCAACTTCCCACACTGAAACTCCGATGCTCTTCGAAATGAGCCAACCAAATTTCAAGCTATGCAATAGACCTCATTCGCTTGTCAACTTTGTTTTCCCAATGTAAGAAAGGAAAGGAAATGAACTTTATTTTAAGTGCCTAGTCGTTCTAGCGCTGAAGCACTAATTGGGGACATTGTAAACTGAAAATAACAATTACCGCAAATCAAGTCAAATTGTCAAATATGACAATACTCAAGAGGGTATTTATTGACAAGCGAATAAACAATCGGGCTGGGTAACCTTACAGCAAAATGAGAAGTGAAGGAACAAGACTACAGCAAGCCACAGAGGAAAGTAGTAAGTTAAATACCTGAGGTAAATTATTCCCCACATGTAGGTTCGAAACCACATTTGCGTTCCACTGTTCGCCTGTAAAAGAAACCCAAACCGTTCGGTTATGAACTCTACAAGTATTGCATCCCTAAACTTGAATTTATCAATAGCAAATACGTGCCGCAAGGGGAGTCGTGAAATAAGTGCAATTTAAAGCCCCTTAAGTAACGCAAAACTTGCTTCCGTGAAAAATGAAGAAATCTAGCAATAAAAAGGGACGGAAAGACTGCATAACGAGCACAATATTCTCTTACATTTAGAAATGGAAGAGAGCACTAATGACACTGAGGTAAAAATTCCTTTACAGCCGAACGCTATGTACCCTGGATTCCAGAGGTTATTTTCTCGCTATGAAAAGACAGACAAAAGAGCGAGTCACAAAGCGCTCTTTTGTCGCTCTTTTCATATAGCGAGAAAATAACCTCTGGAATCCAGGGTAAACGCTATGTGCATTCCACGTAAAAGGAAGTTTTTTCAAAACGCAACTTAACAATGCAATTACGCCAAGGAAAACATTGTCTTATAAACGCAATGTCACGTCCATAAGGAGAGAGTTTTCAATTTAAGTCATCTTGAGCGATAAAACATTACTTTGCCTAGGTTAAGAACAACAAATTTAAGTTTAGATGCCACTCAAGTACATTCAAAGACACTCTGTCTCCTTCGATAGTTCTCTCGATTAAAATGTGGCTAATGTGATAGTATCCCAATTCCACACTGGTCTTCCCCTGGAAATATCACTAAATCGCTCGTGACATTGATGACTACTCGCATCGATTAATGAAATTGCGTTCGATATACTGTCATAACTCTGCTTTAAGGAATAAACATCTCGGACAGGACACACCTTGAGGGCTACACACTCACACATTCGCCAAATACTGCCGCTGGTCTTACATACTATCACACAGAGATCATCACCCACGAAAAGAATCGAAAATTGGCTTTTTTGTGGCCTTTTTAAAGCGCCCTAGCAACTTGTCGATAGAACAAACGCATAACAAAGACGCTTGCTTAATGTTTTTTTTGGCAACAGTCCGCTTACCTGATATTTTCGGATGAGAATCGGGTGCGGAACGGGTAACAGGCCGACCAGGGTACCATGCTGAAGGAACTTGATAATCTCTGACTCATCCGTCAAACCCCTAACAGCGTGAACATATAGAGAGAAGAATGTTTCTGCAAACTTATCTTATGATGACATTTTCGGTTGCAATCCCTGAGTCAAAGATAGCTCTTACACCGTTCTGTGGATTGGTTTATATTGTTATTAAACTTCTTATAGTATACATTAATATTTTGTGTTGTACATATGCGCCATTGTAAAGGTGAGCCTTTACTTGTGTTAAAATGTTACTGTATGTATAATGAGCATTAAATGAGCATTTTTGGGGACAGACCGAGCATTCTATGTAGCAGGGAAGAAGGAGCAATAAAGGCGAGCATTTTAGAGGCGAAGTAAAAGCGTCGTGTACAAAAGCCTATCATGGTGGCGAGATGACAGTAAACCGGTTTAGCACCAACCATGTTTTAATTCAAGAACTCAACCTTCGAAATAACTTACTTATCAATGCAAATTTTCTCGACTTGAGGAACCAAAACTTGAAGCATCCTCATTATGGTCTGCAGGGGCAGCTTCTGCTTCCAAGATTGAACCTAAAAACACAAACAACAAAACTCCAATAAATTTTGTCCACTACATTTTTACTTTAGTAACGTTTGGTCTAAGCTTTTGTTATAGTTCTAAAGGACTAGTTTTGTAGCATTTGTAGTTATCAAAAATGCACCCCAGCCCAAATTTCACCTCACTATATTTCGTTACGACTTACCCATTCCGGTGTGGCGACAAAAGGCCCCGGGCTAGCCAGAGAGGAAGCTCGCCCAATGGACTTCTTTTCTGTGCGCTTTGTTCCAGGGGTACTGGGTGGAGTAACATCCCCTACGGAACGCGCCTCAATGTCACTGGATTCTGACTCACTAGCAGGGTTACGCACCTCTTTGACAGACACTAGAAGACAAATAGAAGAGGGGAGATTTAATCGTCAAGTTAACTAACCGTGCCCAATACCTCTTTTATGATGGAATTGTAAAATAAGGAGGACGGACAACTGAAAAGCAGCATTCTGGTCACCGCTACAAACACCAAGAGCTGTAAATTTCAATACGGTTCAAGTGTTTCTCCAAATTATTAATTCGATATTTCCTATCAAAATTGAAGGATGACCATCTGAGTAGGAATGAACCTACTGTTTCACAAGTAAAAGTTACAAGTAATGTAAACATCCCCTTTGTATGGGATTTAATATAGAAGGCAATTAATAACATAATCGATGTGTCAAAGATTCAAAGCATTAACAACAAATTGTGCAGACATATTAGCAGGCGCCGTTTCAATGTTGTCAAAATTGTAAGACTGATTTAAAGGTGCCCCAGGAAAAGCGTGACAGACCACAACACCAGGGGCTGTGAGCCCTGTTCTCTTCCCACATAATGTTCGTTCTTCATAAGCACTGCAAGGAAGGGATTAAAATTTAGTCCTTATCCAAATAGACCAGAAATTCTTTCAGAAAGGTTGGACACGTTTTCCTCAGTTATTTAAAGCCGGTTAGTGTTTGTCGCACTGACGTTCAGCCATGGTACATGTAGATGGATTCTCAACGAACTTGGCCAACTGGCTCGCTATTGCATATGCGCATAAAGATCTACAATCAACACTGACTATTATTACATGTATGCAATGCAAACCACTTTCCCTCATGCACAGCAAGCATTTCCAGCTTTTCTCTTATCAGAGAGGCTGTTGTCACTCTTACATCGCTCCGATACTGTAACCCAATTTGTCTCTAACACATGTTTTGGTTTAAAAAAAAAAAAACCCTGGGAGGGCCTAACCTTTGAACGAGTCATGCCACTGATGGTAAGATTCACTTGTAAAGTCAATGTTATGTCCAGTTTCTCGTGGCTGAATTAAGGACAGGGCTGTGGCATGTCATTATTCCCAAACTACATACACACAAGTAGTAAAACAAAACTTACTATCAGCCGACATTTCCGGCATACTCCCTCCAGATGTTGAGGCAGCTGCTACAGGCTTCTTTTCTTCTCCTTCACTGCTTGAGGCTGGGGCATCCCTGCAAGTTAGAGAAGACCTGCTGTCGTCCAAAAAGTCAAACACTTTTTTTTTTTTATATCCAGAGGAACACCACATTAATGAAATCAAACAGCAGTGAATTCAAAACCTCCAACGACATTAGTTGTGCGAGTGATCAGAAAAAAATGTTGAATCTGTGGAAAGTGTACCCAAATCCAGACATGCAGTAAAACGTGCATGCTATGTAGCAAACGTACCAGTTTAAATTGTATAAAAATTATGAAGATCGAAGAACAAACATACGAACATACAAAAAAAAAAAAAAGAACAAACATACTAAGTGTAAATTTCAATGTACAACTATGCGAATATTTCATTTAGACCAATGGAACTACAACAGATTAACCTTGGTTTTACGTACTTGTCTGAGCCTTGGGAAGTAATTCTTCGTCTTGGTTTCTGAACCGTTGTAGGATCCGTCGGAAGGTTTGCCAACTGAAAATACACGATTATGGTACAGGGGGAATGTGTCAAAAGTTAATTAAATATACTGCCTGACCCTACATTGTATTTCTCAAGCATACCTAAGTGGTTTGGAATGTAAGTTGGTAAGCCATATTAAAGGGAAGCTACTTGTAATCACCAAGGCCTACAGTATTTCTTCAAAGGCTGATGAAGCTACTGTAATTTTGGAGTGGAGTTTATTTGTCTGCGACATTATCTGTTTCGAGAAGCAAACAGTTTCCCGAAAGTGAAGCTCAAGGAAAAGTGTGAACTTCGAGGAACAGCTAACGCCCAAGGACAAATTCCTGAGCATATTATTAAAAAGTAAAATGGAGGCTTCCAGGCTTTTTCAAGGAGTAGCACGTACCCTGGCTATTGCTTTATAGACCAGCGAGTTTATTTATTTCCTTCTTCCATCACAAAAGCGAACCATTCCCCCATCGTTGCAAAAGGTTTGGGAAATTGAGGAGTACCATCGATATTCCCCAGTTTTAGTTGTTAGGACTACAAAAAATATTTAAGTGAAATGATTTTGTATTTCATTGGTGTTTATAATAATAATAAACAGAACATCTTGGAAAACAAGTGGAAAATTTTCACACAATGTTGCTAGCTGATCTACAGTATGTACTTTTTAAAAATTTAATACAAGTACATGTATACCTGATGAAAGATGTTTCTTTTTCTTATTATTGCATAAACAAGATGGGAATTCCCTGAAAAAAAGCACAAAAAATATATATATATATATTGATGGCTAGTCTAAAACTCATTAAAAATTAATGAGCCTAACAGCCTATCAAAACATTGATAAACACGTGTATGAACCTTAGTTTATACTTAGTAATCTATGATCATTCTGAAAAGCCAGTTGGCGGTTTTGATTCAGTCCCAGAGGAGTGCAGGGCTGAATGTGCAAACAAAGCAATTATTGCTTACATTCTCACATGAAACGATCTTTACGTAAAGGTCACTATAATGATCTTTATATAAAGGTCACTAGTGATCTTTACATACAGTAAGATCACTATAATTATAGTGATCTTAATACATGTGTAAAGATCACTTGTGATCTTTATGAAATAGACCTAATAATTTTCAATGAAATTTCAGCCATTACACACTTCTTGGCGGATATTTTTAAATTACCCATCCTCCTTCCAAACTTCTTCAACAAATTTTGTCAATTAAAAAAATTCAACGGCTCTGTCGTCATGTTAACAATGTTTGCATCTAGACTTTGGATTTTTTCCCGTTCCACATGGAACCTGGCATATTTGTTACATGTACTGTAGCTGCTTGTTTGTTCAGCTTTGCATTTTGCCACTGTGTGAAAATAATAAAAGACCAATTTGTGACATATCATGTTGATTTTGGAACTGATTTTTCCAACAAGGCTTTTTCTCCATCTGCATTTTTTCAATTCTCTGAACTTTCTCTTACGCAGTATTTTTCACCAACCTTCTTTAACCACCAACTGCAACAAAAAACGACTAAAGGAAAAAAACATGCTTTTAAAATTACCACACTGCTTATAAGGTCCGTTTGTTCTTCTTGTATGCTAATATCTTCCCAACACAATTTAAACCTTTGTTTGGACTCCCAAGGGACACGCCTCTCGTGGAATATGTTTTTGTTTTATCAGGTCTATATAAACACACAAACCTGATAAAACACTGCATGCTGTTCGTTTTTTAAACATTACTAAAAACACTCGGCTATAGATGCCTTGTGTTTTTAAACCCAGCTAAAATACCACTGCTCGTTTTTTCAATATTACATGTACATGTACATAAGGCCTTACCATCAAATTGGTACTGTATAATATTATTGAAGATTTCCAGCAGGAAAAAGACCAAGTGGTGATTGGTAGCATTTGAGAACAAGAACCAAGGAGTGGAGAAAGCCTGGAAGAGTTAAACAATGTAGTTTTTGTAAACTTCAACAAAGTTAAGGTAAAAATGTGATAATTTTCATTGAAAACCTACACAAGCAGAATGGTGAAATAATAGGTTAAGTACTTAAGAAATGACTTGGTGTGCCTGTGTAGCACTCGCTCCACTGTAATTAATATAACAATCATGACTGCATGTGCAAACAAGTCATTTTAAGCATCCCATTGTGATTTTGTCCTAAAAAGTTTTGCAGATCAAACATGAGCTGCTAAGGGTATTGAAATCTGCTACAATAAGAATGTCATTGAACACAAGTTTAACTTGCCTCTAAAAGATGGAGCAGTTTGTTTGCAGCCACCATGGATAGAGATTTTAAATACGGAGAAACTAAAAAGAGAAAGCAAACAAATGTGGAAGTGTCAGAACCAGGAAAACCTGATAAGGTTTCTTGGACACCATTATGATGTAGCTGGCAACTGCTTCCACAGCTGGCAAATCCTGGCAACTCACCCACAAACCCCAACATACTGACTGATCAACCCAAAATTGAAGCAATTGAAAACAGGTATTACATGTAAATAAGCAAATAAAACAACAAAATGTTAAAACTACTAGGTTAGATTTCTTTTACCATTTACTATAATAGTCAAAAGACAGTCAAAGAGTGGCTGAAGTCGTTGATGGCCATTGGTAATGATCTTGTGAAACACCTGGTGGAAGCAATACAACAAGAGCTTCAATTCCAAAAAATGCAAGTTAAGCCTTGAAAAGGGCATTTTACTGGACAACAATAATTTTTTTATTTCGAGCAAATGAAGATTTTGTGGGTTCCCCTGGCAGGGTTTTCAACCAAAATGGTTGAAATCTTGTTTGTGAACCTCATACAGATAACGGACTTAAGTATACATGTACACTGTTACTGTACCATTGGCAAGCTTTAAATACCATTGTGACCACATGCGTGTTTAAATATAGTCTGCAGTTGTACATGTACTTAATTACGGCTGAATGATACCAACTAGAACCCCTGAATAGGGAACTGGCCTAGCTTACATGTACAGATACATGTTACATCCTGTTCAGGAAAAAATAATTTCAAAGCACTTACAATGACCAAGAAGTCTGCATGGGTCCCAGTGAAGACTGGAATATCCATTGGTACTCTGACAGAGTAAGGCTTGTTGAGACGAACACCTGAAAAACACCAAGATTCAACATTAGAATAATGCCAAGCATCCTCTGTACAAACTAGACAGCTCACACTAGACAATCATTAATTTACATGTACCCACAATTATATGTACCTACCAAAATTTCTTTCTCCACTCAATAAGAGCAATATGAACACTCCTATATGCATCAAGCCCAGGCGTGCTGAAGAAAAACTCATCAAAATTAATTGTCTCATAATTTCCAAAAAATGTACAAAGAACAAGCTTAGGAAAAGCCTCAGGGCAACTGTTACCCTACACCTATGCCATACATTGTACATGTAAATTATTTTGATAGTTATTATACATGTCAAAAGCATAAGTACACAAGTGCTGGTCTGGCTAGGACAACAACTGTAACTGTATTATACCTTTACTTTCACTCAGCAAATCAAATTCAAATTATCCTGACCAGGAATTCCAGTTGTTGCCCATGCCAGACACTTACAGCACTGCATGACATAATATAATACATGTGACCTCACACCGGAAACGGTACACTGCTTGTCCGTTTAATGGCTGAAAGTGTCAGTCAGCTGTTAGTCATCCGTTAGTAACCATTAGACGGTTCATGAAAACCGTTAGTAGCATGGATAAAATGTTAGTGGTTACCTTGTACTGTAATGTTAGAAAAATTTTGCATTTGTTAGTTGATTTGGCCTTTAGAAGGACCATAACAGTGGTTTTGGTGCAGTGCACTCAAATACCAATTACCATAATTAATTTAAGCTTACTTGTGTCGTCTAATACCCGAACAAGTTTACATAAAAATAATTGTCCTTGAGGAATAGCTGACAAAAATAGATCAATCCTGGCAACAAAAGGTGGAGGGCAAAGACAAAGCATGAAGTTAAACATGTTATAACCAGAAAGAGAGTCTTGCTGGCCTACAAATTTTTATTAATGTTCCCTTTGTGTGATACAACTGACAGAATCAGTCTCGCCGGCTTGTGCTTTTAAAAACAACAACACTTTTCCTTCCAGAATAATCAAATAAATACAATCGGCGCATCTTACAAACGTTAAATGAAAATTTTTGGCGGAGAGCATTAATTTAAAGATTGAATCAGCCAATTATGCACAGGAGAACCGAATATATTATACACTTTTTTCAGTGTTTGCCATGATGCCACAACATTCATTTCACTATGTTCTCTCGCCGGCACGTGCTTTAAAAAAACAAAACTTCTCCTTCCAAAAAATTCAAATAAGCATAATCAGTGCATCTTTCAAATTTGGAAGGAAAATTAATTTTGCTTTTAACGGAGGGCATTTAACCGTATGAATCAGCAAACTTAATGGTAAAGCAGGCCACTCAACTGATTTATGAAGGGACTGCTTGCAGTCTAGTCTTTTAATGAAGAACATTTTACCATTAAATTTTGATTTGGCAAATTATGCACAGTAGAACCCAAGAAATGTTTTTTTTTTTCAGTGTTTGCCGTGACACTCCCCGGCGCGGGCTTCAGAAAACTTTGAATGCAAATATTGTCTTTTAACGGAGAGAATTTTACCATTTGATTCAGCGAATTATGCACAGTAGAACCGAAGAGATGTTTTCTTGTCAGTGAAATTGCTGTGACATTGGCCTCTTGCTGAAGCTGGCTTTGGAAAAACAAAAGTTTTCCTTCCTGCAGTGTTTTGATGATGCTTTCGCAGCGCTCGTTTGCCAAACTGACTTAACGATTAAACGCTTGCAGCTATGTGTTATCACGACGTTACAAACCGTTAGTGCATGGTGCCTTTAAAAGCATCAGCATACCGTCAGTGCCATTAGCTTCTGTTACCAATTCGTTAGTTAGCCATTAGTTTTGCCCGTTTAAGGTCAAAACGTTAGTGTACATTTTCCCATGTGAGGTCACACACAGTAGATTTAGCCAAGCCTAAAAGCGGAGCTCCCGGGTTATTTATTATCAACTCAGTACCTGCTCACCAGTCAATTAAAAAAAAAACAGCTGACCTCAGGGCTTGAAATTGATGAAAAAATCCAGTTGCAATTTTGCAAACTTTAATCACAAATTTGTTGTGCTGCATTGTGTTGTCTGAGTGGTGTAGCCAAACAAAATACGAGTCCACAATACTTGTGTTTAAAGAAACTGCTGAAAATGGCGAATGATATCGATTTCGAAGGAATGGAGTTGTGCACATAACATCACAGCAAAAGTATGCTACAATCATACTACCTTCAGATTGAAAGAAAATTCATGGCGAGAAACAAAACAATTTTGTCATTATTTATTTTAGCAAAAGTAGCAGCAAAGTGGCAACTACTAACCCTTTTGTTTCAAAAGAGCGAAGGTAAAAACAAGTCACAAATTTGCGACTTCTCCAGATAGTTTACACTGTAGTCGCAAATGCATCTGTATTGGTCGCAATTTCAAGCCCTGGACCTTGATGAGCTCTACACTTGCGCCTGAGATATGGTCACGTAATACTGGTCAGCAGATACCTTGTCTTGACAGGTGTCCAATAACAAAGATTTATTATATCTCTCAGATAGCATGCACACTGTAATTGGCTAAATTAGCGGTCCGTATTCTACAGTACGGCCCTCTGTACAGCCCGCTAAATTTAAAATTTCGACAAAACATCATCTAGCGAGTTTTTCATGCCATTTCTGTTGCGTAAACTTGTACTGAAAACTGTTTGAATCTTGCAAGCAACTATTTCAAACTTAACAGCCAAGAAGATTTAGTTTTTGGGATTTTGGCTCGGCATTCTTTGTGGCAGTTGAACCTTCCGCTTCACTTTGACTAGTTTCCTTGCCCGCATGCCAGTTAACCTCAGAGATATAATAAATATCTTACTAACCTCGTTTTCTCGGTCCGTACTGTAAGTTACGGATCCTCGTTTTTTCCCGTTGATTTATGGCCCGTGCACTTTGCGCTTGGGCCATAAATCAACGGGAAAAAACTCGGTCCGTGACTTACAGTACGGACCTCGAACTCGGTTAGTAAGAGGTATGTATGCTGTAAACTAGCTGAAGTATGGCTGCCTCAATGACCTCTAAATTTGAGCCGATGATATGGTCATGTGATACTGGTCATATTGCCACACATGGAGGGGTGGACAGTCATACAGATGGGTTATCATATTTTCTTACCCATGGTGCTGTGCGTGGAGCTCTGCTAGAACAAGGCACTTAAAGCATAATCGCATGCAAAACTACAGTAGTTAGTTTTGTTTTTCCTTGAGTCCTGATGTTTCCCTCAACTTTCGGGATTCAAACAAAACAAAGTGTTTCCCTTGGGACCGTAAGTCCAACATGTACATTGCTGCCTACATGTAAATACAGAGATTGGCTAATTCTTACACTGGTCAGAACGAGCGTCATTCAAGTGATAAAGAATGGGAACCAAAATGTCCAGGACATCACTACTCTTGAGCACATAGAACAAGAATTTCTGTGTAAAAAATGTAAAAGAAATATCAACCCCTGTCTAGAGTAAAATGTTCATAAACTGCGCAAACGTTCCTGTAATAGCTGAAATTACACTTCTAAATTTAAAATAATGAGTCACAAACCTTGTTTTGATCACACATCTTCCAAAACAGAACTAACAATTCTTGATGAAAACTGACTTTCTTACAAGAATTTGGCAGGTATGTCTATAAAAAAAAAAGTCATATGGATACATGTAATATAGTTACAGTTGTATGACTGTTTCATATTGTTTCAGCTGTAAATAAAAATCAGAACTCACAATATCTCTCAGATAGAGGGTATACAGTACAGTACCAAAAATGTAGTACTTACTTGAATTAGTGGATTATTGAGAAGGTTGGCCACACCATGAAGAATAAAATAGAAATCCTAAAATAGAGCAAAACAAATTACATAATTATGCATGTATCACAAAGCTATTCTTTGGATGTCATTTGAGCCTTATTCACAAAAAGTAAGCAATAGTGACAGCATGCAGATAAACATTAGAAAAGTTTCATGGGATCATGCTTCACCTCTTCTCTATGTATCCTTGATAAGTAGTTGCAGAAAAGGTTGTCCACTGGAGATTCCTACGAGAATGATATCAAAATGAACACAGTCAAATGACTTCCCTTGAATACATTGTAGAAGTACATGCATTGAACTACAAAAACAAAATACAACTTTAGTTTACAACTTATTGCTATAGGTTTTGGGCATTAATTCATGATAGCTCGGCAACACCAGACCCCCATAAAACTGAAAACGTTTTGCCAACACCTCAAATTTTCAAGACATACATGTACATGTACACTGTATTAAATTCTGACACTGAAATACAGTACATCACCTACAGTACCACTCAAAAGTAAGTTACCACCCTCGCTACTCATTGACAAGTATGTGACACCTTAATGGGATTTGACTTATCACCCTCAAAGATCTAGCTGGACACTCCACCTACTGAGCTACTACAGATTCTACGGTGAGTGAGGTTTATTTGTAGGCTTTGACTAACTACAATCATGAAGTCAACATGTAATCAAATCAACAGATATTAATTTTAACAAACTTTGTATCTTTGAAAACAGCTTTGCAATAATATTGAAGCCTACAGTACATTGCCCACAATAACAGCTTTACCAAGATTAAAACAAACTTAATGTGGCAAGGGATTTTCTTAAAGGCAAACATGTACATGTGTACACATGTACAGCCCCAGATTCAAATCTTTACCTTTCATCACACAGGCTACATGTACATATACCAGTAGCAATTATTACTACAACAGGGTTTTTAGCAGGCAGACCTATGACTTCTTGGCAATGTCGCTAGTAAGCATACATCTACATGTATATTGTTGTCAGCAACAGCCTTAAGAATGTGTTTACAAGTACAATAATTTATTATAAAAATTATGCCCAACCGTTACTTTACTCATTAACTATTTACTGCAAGTCGTTACCTCAAATGGGTTCTCCACATCACCACCATTCATTACAACCGAAGCCTGCTGCATTGTCTCATGATCCAATAACACTACAAGCAACTGAGCAGCCACTTCCACAAGGGGTTCACGATAATCAGCAAACATAAGGTGGTTGTAACTAAGGAGACGGAAATACATGTAACATTGTTCGCACTGCAGTATATTCAACATCCAGTGGGAGTCAACATGAATGGGTTTTTGTGTGAAGTGAGTCAGTGTGTTCTTTACCTTGGATTCTTGTCTATCTGCTGTTACAGACAGATACAAACTTATAACAAAAATGAGCAGCATAACTCGATTTTATTGCTTTTTGATGATAGAAGTAAATGGAAGTACTGGAGAAAAACCTCCTCATTAGAAAACCATGAACCAAATCAATCCACATTATGTCGACACCATTTTCAGGGATTGAACCTGTTCCCCACAAAGCATGGACCAATAAAATTGCCTGGCCACTCATATTAGGCAATTCCTGTACAAGTTTCATACTTACGGAACTCCATATCCAATTGGGTCATAAGAACACACCAGATTTAACAGAGAGGTGAAAACTGGAAGTGCATGTCTGTCAATAACAGTGAATCAGAGTAGTGTAAGTTTCAGATCAATAAAAACTGACATAACTCAACATTTGAAAAAGTGCAGGTGCATAAAAGCTATATACACCTCATTTTAACATTGTTATCAGTTCAGTTGAAATGACTGCAAAAACTCCATCACGTTTGGTAGAGGATACTCCTTAGGTCACTGTCAGTCCTTTAAGGACAGTGCCTACTATTGTTATTGCATGTGCACACGTTCTGCGCATCTCAAGAAACATTCGGATTTCCTGTGGGAAGTGCTTACTAATAATTATAGGGTATTTTTGCATGGTTTAAAACTACGTGGAGAAAGCACAACTTAGCAAGTGCTATTGATTTCCAAAAAGAAATTTGGGGATAACCATGCATTTTTTAGAAGTACTGTAATTAAGCTTCAATTTGGAAAAGAACAATGTATTTTAAAGCTTTTTACAAATATTGCTGATTAATTATCTTTGAAAATGCGTGGTAAGCGTTATACCCCCAATTTTCCTTCTTAAATTTCAATAACACTTTTTGAGATCTGCTTTTCCCGCATAATCAAAAACCACACAAAATATCTTTGAAATAGTAAGCACCATCCTTAAAGTGTGCATAATATGACTGATTTTTCTTTATTTTACTCAATTGAAACAATATACATGTACATGTAGTTTTCTGAGATAAAAGCAAATCCAAAACGATTTTCCTTACATTTTACTATTAGCCTTTAAATAAATGAATTTCCTCTTCAGGTGAGCTGCAAAACCATGCTAGTAAGGAGATTGGGGATACCAGAATTGTGACGTCAATACCAGAACAAAATTTTTCCAGGGCCTAAATTTTCTGGTTTTTTTTACATTCATAAGTTACTGAAACTACTTCTGATCAAAATTACATTGTATTTGGTTGCAAGAATGCAAAAGGCAAAAGCACCAAACTTGTATTCCGAAAATTCCCTCGTTGTGATATTGGCATTGTCACTGGCCTGTTATTTTCAGTCTCCTCACCAGCACCGTTTTGTACTCCACTGGAATTGAAAATTCTGATTTTTACAACTAATTAGGGTGAAAGGCATAGACACAAAGCAAGGTTTTGCATTTGAAAAAACAGGAAAAGAACTAGCTGTTCATACATGTAGCAGTAAATCGCTAGTCTTTGCAGCAAATTCTGATTTCGACCCTATAGATACTGTAAAATCAAAATCACAAAAATAACCTATTGTAGAAGAGCTCTATACCAATGAACCACAAAAACCCTGCTAAAATGTCAGCTTAGACATGCACATAGATGAACTTCATTTACAGACTGCACAAGAAGTGATATCAAAACCATCTAATCCTTTCCTTAACTTCTATAATGTCTCACCTGTTACCAGAGGAAGAGAAAAATGAAAGCCACTTGTTTGGTCTGCAATGGTTCTCAGCTGTAAAAAAAAATTACACAAAAATAAAAGCATAGGTTAATTAAGTTAATTAAGGGCATTGAGGTTTTCTAACAAGCAACTAAGTATGTTAGCAAGAGATGACATTACTCTTGATGGTACTGTACAATCACTACGATAATAATTATTACCATCAAGAGTATTGTGAAGTGTCATCATGAGATGATCTGTTCTCTTCATACAACACAGTCTACATGTAGGCTCATGGGCTTTTTTTAAGCTCAAGATGAGCTGACTAACCTGTTGGAGGAAGGTACATAGCTTCAGAAAAACAAGTTAAGAGCAGTTTGAGCAGTTCTGTCCTGTTGCAATCAAACTGTGGGTTAGGGGGTGGGGATGTTGCAAATCCGACACCAGCTTCCCTGCAAATAAATTGTCATTTAATTAATGATTTTTCCTTCTGAACTTACGCTTTTAATTTAATCAATTATCTTATTAATACTTTTTTATTAGGTTCACTGTGATTAAAAAAACTGTTGTGGGTGTCCTATATAATATAATTCAAAGTGACCATACCAGATATATTCACAGCTATCAATAGCTGACAGATCTTCTGGTTGATCCTGAAACACATACATTGTAAAAACTCATCAGATGAGAAAATTGTAATATTATCAAAGAAGTTAAAGCAATTAGTTGTTGAAATACTCACTGGTCCAGATTTTTTAGGAGGATGAACAGTGAACTCAGGACAAAAGCAAAGATCCTAGAATACAAAACAACACCATACAATGTATCATTTTTATTACTGAAATTATCTAGTGCTGATAATAGCGGAGCTCCAGGTGCCTTGCGTGCGCACACAGAGCACAATAGTTAAGAAAATATGGTAACCCATCGATGCAAGTAAATTTGGTCACCATACGACCGTACACCCGTCCACCCCTCCAAGCATGCCAAAATTAATGTTACCAGTACACAGGCTCAAGTCTAGAGCTCATCCAGGAGGCAATACTCCAGTTGACACTCTAGCTAGTTTACAGCATAGATCTTTGCAACCTCGTTCCCAGGGTCTCTCGAGCGAGGAGAGACCCTGGTAGGGTCTGGTCACGTGCTTCCGTGACAATTGAAAACACTAGGGAGGGGTCCTCTCTAAACAAGGAATTGGTCGCG
>JALIRR010002297.1:30000-52500 GCA_023091755.1 Montipora sp. Colony 1 RG-2022
TCTTTTTAAAATCAGAACTTAAAACTTGGGTGAGTTAGTGTTTAGTTAACATAGTTTTGAAATCCAAAGGAAAAAAAATTTTTTTTTTGGTCGTAGTACCACTTTAAAGCAAGCGTAAAAGCATACCACAAAGTTGTTCCGAAGGGCCAGAACACCCAGTTAGTGTGGCGTTGTGAAGTTTCTCTACACACTGAAAGAAACAATCATACCATTATAAAACAATCAAATGAGAGTGTGCCAGTGTCATTGAAAAGACACATTATTGTTGCTTTTGGAAAATTGTTGAGACACTTTTTACTTCCTTCTCCAATGTACAATGTATACATGTATCTAAACAAATTATTTCCATGATGTAAAATTAATATTAATTTTTGTTGCAGATGGATGGCCCTCACCCCCAAACAATGAACATTTGAGGGACAGCTGGGTTATTTCCACTTCTTTATAAACAACGTTGTTTCAGGTGGAGAAGGGGGACAGGGTATTCATTGGCCTTTTCTGTACACTGTTGCAGTGCTTTCAGAGGACTGGTGGGTGTTCACTTGCAAATCGCTGGCTGTATTTCTTGTGAAAAAATAACACTGAAGTAAAGGAATATGTCGTGATGATGTCACGTAACGTCAATAAGTTAGCATACAATGTACGTCTTGCCACATTTTGAATATTATTGTAGTCCAATTTTGTTATGTATTGGTAAGATATTGAAAATGGGGTCAGCTAATGAGTATGGCTTAAGAACAGTATCGAAAGCAGGTTCCAATGGAAGTTATGATGATTTGCTCAGTTTAGCTTCAATGCAATCATTAGAACGTAGACATTGTATATACATGTACACTGTATTCTTTATCACTAGTTTACAAATCTATTAAGGACGGTGCCTACTAATTCAAGGGTATTTTTGCCCGGATTTGTGATTATGCAGGAAAGGTAGAGCTTACCAAGTGGTATTGAAATCCAAAAAGAAAATTGGGGGTTACCACGCATTTTTCAAAGATAATTCATGAATAATATTTGTAAGAAGCTTTAAAATACAAAGCAATGTATGGCGTTATTTCTCAAACTGAAGCTCAATTATCTCTAAAGAATGCATGGTTACCCCCAATTTTCTTTTTGGATACCAAGAGTACTTTCGAAGATCTACTTTATCTGCATAGTTTTAAACTGCGCAAAAATATCCCTGCATTAGTAAGCAACGATCGGCGATAGGAAATCTGAGTATCTGGAGATGCGCAGAACATATGTGCAATAACAATAGTATAGGCACTGTCCCTAATAAGCTGGCCCAATCATATACCTCTAGTTTTTTTAGACCAAGAATCACTAAATATAATTTAAGGGGCAAAGGTCTTAATGTTGAGCAAGTATCATACAATAGCTCATATTGTATGTACATCATTCGTTTTCTTATAGTTACTCATTATTGGAACAATCTAAATAACTCTATCAAGCTTAGTAAATCCATTTCCCAATTTCAAAATAGCATAAGTAATATTGATTTTAAAGGATGCTCATGTTGCTCCTGCACATTATGAACTTAGCATAGCAATATTATATTATATATTATAAAACATTCTTAGATATATTCAATTAATCCTTGAGTATTTAATGCTTTGTTATTTTATTAATTAGGGCATTTTTTGTTTCCTTTGTAATTTAAATTAGCTAGGTTAATCTTAGATTTATATACTTTTAATATTTCTATATTGTATTTGCACATTGTACTCTTTTTGTTAGTTATTTTTTCAAGCGTTTTTAACGTGAACCTTGTTGCTCGGAAGATTAGGCGACCACTTCCCACGTCATCGACTTTAATTAAATAACTAATAATAATAATAATAATAATAATAATAATAATAATTATTATTATTATTATTATTATTATTATTAAGGAATACCGGTAGTACATTACTTTTTAATTACAACTCACTTTATAGGTTCATTTCTTAGTCAAAATTAGAAACCTACCGGTAACTTGAGTGTTAATATTCTCTCTCAAATCACTGGAAATGGCATTTCTGAGGTTCCCAATTTCAAAACTGTCTATAATATCGTGATAATTGTCCAAAAGCAAAAAACCTGTCCTCCATTGCAGGAACATTTAGATTTGATTCTCTGTGAGCACTTACATGTAACCTCACAGGCCTACATGTACATGAACCCGTAGTCTATACCTTAATTCATGGTAATGGTGATGATAGTGAGACAATGACGTTGAGGATCTCAGGGATAAGAACAATCATTTCGTGGGTTTATGATTGTTCCCCCTAACAAGTCATTTCACCAAAGCCTGGTTTGCCAAAGACTTGGGTTAGTTTACTACAGGTGAACTGATTTCTTGTGACTTGATGTTCACAAACTGATCTAAGTCGTCGGTGAACTGAATCTTGCTTGTCCGCGATACAAGCAGTAACCATCTCCTGTATTACTGTGACACGCTTTAACCCAATGACACCTCAAACACCCTAGGCCACCCCAGTTGACGATTAAAATCCTTTGGCGTTAGACAGAAGAGTAAAAGTCTCACTCCCAGGGGTCAATGGGTTGACTCACTGTTTCAGATCCTTACGTTCATACCATATTTACAGGAGAATGTGCATTAAATCTTTTATAGCCAAAAATTCAGCCGCTCCCTCCACTCAATAAGTCTTTTGGGGAGAAAGATGTCTCAACACACTAGCCATAATACTAATTTAACAGTAATTTTGTATACAGCTAGTATATACCACACAAGTGAATAGTGCTTTCAACGCATTATGATTGGCTAGCTTGGAGGCAAATAGCAAGTTCTATTCACCTCTGAGCAAACAAAGAAAAACAAAATGGCTTCCTGGTTTCAATTTGGTTAACATTAGGAGCATGTTTTATGCATAAACTAAGCTGATTATCCAACTTGCGTAGTTATAACAACAACTATTCACCTCCACTGTTGTAAACGACTCAACTACTGTCACTATTGACTTAATAGGTAGCTTAAATTGTAACCTTAAAGAAAGTAATCCATTTAAAAAATCCTTTTAAAAAATTTTGCGTTAATTAAGCTAAGCTCAGTAATTCATTTGGTAAGTTGTATTTGTGGCTTACATGTAATTTGCATGTTCCTCTATAAAATTAAATGGTGGTATTTTATATAGTAAAAAACATAACACCATTATCAAAAGCAAAATGTTTACATCAGCTTAAAATCCAAAGACGACATTGATAAGTGCAATTGTAAATTATTTATAGTCCAAACGATCACTTGATAAGATGAAGTGAAAATCCCAAAATTTATGAGGTTCTTAAAAATAATTATAATTTGTTTATCATCCAAACATCAATAACATTTTCTTCAATTTTCTCATCGGAACGTGGACGAAAAGAGGTGATTATATGTCTTCAAAGAGATCCACATCCCATCGATATTTATAATGTTTTGAAGCGCCTCTCAATTGCATGTGTTTTGTAGACGTTTAATATAAGCAGCTTCCTGGCAGGCCGCTGTAGACTTGCTGTAGCTACGTAAAGAAAATGATTTATTGCATTAACCTCGTAATAACAACTGACTCCCTTGTAAAATGGATCATTTTGCAAAATTATTACCTTTTACTTCATAATTATTTGTTACAACGTGTTTGAACGGGAAAGTAAGCTTAAATAATTTGGATTGAAATTAAAAAGCACTCTTGCCTACCTTGTAACACAATGTCGCCAGGTTTGACGGATTCTCATCGCGCAAAGCCCTGATTTCTGACGCTGGAATCAAAGTAAAGACGTCGCTGATATTCGCCGACGATTCAGACCAAAACTGATCCCAGAATGTGTCATCCGTCGCTTCTACCGCCTGAAAATGATGGACGACCGGTTCAGAGGTAGACGGATCATTAAGTTAAATCAGGTGCAAAAAGGCACTGACTGTATTGCGAGACAAAATTGGAAGAAATTCTCCGGAAGACAAATCATTGCAACTTGACTTACTGTTTTTTTCGTCGTCAACTGAACGACGGCCTTTCTAAAATTTAGTTTACTGTCCGAACCTCCCATTCCAATAACTAAATTTTCCCTCCTCTTTGTGACTGCTGTCGAGAACAAATACACTGCGCATGTTCTTTCCATCTTGGTGTTCGGTCGGTGCTCGGTATACGTGGCCTCGTTAGTCTTCGGACAATATCCGGGAAAATTATCCTGAATAAATTATCCTGCTAATTCAAAAACAGTTTCCGGGTCACGCAGGTCTGTTTAGAAAAGTCGGTAGCAGAAGAAGTGAAACTCGCACCCAGAGACTAGATGACTAAGACCCACAGCAAGAATTCCCTCCAATAATCATGTCTACTTCCTCCGATACTCGCCTTCATTTTGAAGGAGTTCTTGACAAGGCTGGTAAAAGGTTTTTCGAGGTGAGTCTTTGTAATGCTTACCTAGTACGTTTAAGGAATCTGAACTATGGTTCGGTCGATTGGAAAGGCGAAACGAATAATTGAGAAATTAACGATGATTCTGTATGTGATTACAAAATAAAGAAACAATGGTTTAAAGCCTGGGTAATTCAGAAGGAAATTATTGTGATATCGGAGAACTAGCACTGGAAGTGTTAGCAGATATCGTGTACTGGCATGAATTGCGTGATTGCAACAAATAACATATTCAATTTCAGCAGCCGTAGTTGATCATCTTAAGGTATTCTTGCTTCTTTTAATCAAACATTAGTTGAAGAAAAGTTTAAAATTTCAGAAGGATACAATCGTGAAAGTAGCAGATCTAAGGAATCGAAACTTGCGTCGAAACAACGGATCCCAGCTGAAACTGTAGGCACATATTCTAAGCAATTCGCTGACACTTGTAAGGAAGCTGGCACACTTCTCGTACCGTTTAGTTTAAATCTTACCGAAAGTGAGGTGATTTGGTACCATGCGAGGCCATTGATTGTTGGGAATCTCTGGGAATAAATCGACCCTGTTTACATTCCTGCTCGAACTCCCCATTGTTTTTCAGAAATAACTTATACAGGAATTGTTTACGCGACACCGCACCCGAGTGGCACGACTGCTCGCTCAGCTCAGCCTTGAATTCAACGGAAACGAGAAAGCACTCCTTAAATATTCACATTTATGGTGTGACAGAGTGACTGTGTCACTAGCTCTTTGTTTGAAGATTTGATATCAATGTTTTAGAAGCTTATGTTATTAATTTTACCTTTTGAAGGGATTCCGAAAAAGATGGTTTACCCTAGATGGACAGTACTTAACATACTACAGAGCTGCAGAAAAAACGGTATAATATGTTCCCCAGTACAAAGAGAGAATAATTATAATTATGAAGCATCAAGATCAGTGATCTTCCTTGGCCTTTGGAGAAGTCGTTGTTCTACTTATAAATTTATTGCTGTTGATATCATACCTACCATTATCCAAATGTTGCTAAATATTAGACTCAGTGACTTGTCGGTGTCATTAGCATAAGCCGAGCTTGTGCGCAAAAGATGTATTCAGAAATGCAGCCAATGGATTCATGTTTTTTATGGCAGAAGTCCATTAACCCAGAATCTCTATCTGGAGTGGAATGTAACCCATCAGTTGTTCGGTACTAGAGTTTTGCAGGAAAAAACGTGGCTGTATCTCTCCTCGCACAATCCATGATTTTGCATCAACCAATCTTCAATCAATCAATCTTTATTATTTATAACACGCGCGTGAACATATAAATAGGATCAAGCGTGAGCAATCCCTCATACGGTGTCGTACTACAGCTGCATTTGGTTGTGTTGTGGTCATCAGCCTCAATCTGATTGACTATAATGTGGTCGGAGCCGTATTCTAAATGTTAATAGATAATACAGTAAACTGATAAATCAAAGCCAAATGAAAGAGATCAACACTTCAGGGTTATTGGCTCCTCTTTATGGCACTATTAAGTGTCCCTCTTCCTCCTCCCCTCCCTGAAAGAAAAACCCACCACTCCTCAAGTAAACATCGCACCTCAAATTCCTCTTTCACCCTGTCACCGTTTTGTCGATTCAACGCGTCACTCAGGATGCATGTATTAGAACGGCTCGCATTCAGAAAACAATAGACACAAAGTAAATAGCAGATTGCCTTCTGTGACAAAACTCATGCACAAGTTAAGGAAACAAAATGTAACCTGCAATGATGTGACAAAGATTCCCCTGCCCTTGTGTGGCAGACTCTTCCTAAATGTACAGTGAAATTAGAGGTTTTAAAGAACTTCATAGTCTCTGGATTCAACCGTAAATGATGCATAGAGTGTACACCTCGTTGGTTCTTTTTGGACGCGAAAAGGCCCTCACATGCTAAGTCTGACCTTACAAAGTTCTGGAGGAAATTTTGTAGTCATCTGCAAGAGCGTTGTACAATGTAGTTTCTTGAAACTACCCTCTTTTTTTTTCCACAGGAAGAAAATTGCCTTGGAACTATTGATTTTAGCCAGGTGTGCAATAATATCTAGTATTAATAGTAAAGGCACCTCAGTCAAGCCCTTTGAGTCCATATTTTGTGATGTCTTTTCCCCGGCCCGTTTTCATAATTATAATTTGTTTTGATATCTTTGGAGAAAACATTGGCAGTCTGCCACGATAAACTCGGTCAGGTCTCCATTTTGTAGTTTCGCTGATCGTTAATATACACTTTATTCCACTGACCATAGCAAGAAAGTTCACTTTTTTTGCTCGTGAGTTTGGCGCCTTAGCGATATTTTACGCACTTCTGATTCGACTTGGTCGTTAATTTTAGATTACTTTAAAAGATAACAAACCATTCACTCACCCAACCCCCATGTAAAAGAAAGCTGCACCACCCCACCCATTCATAATTGATATTGGTAAGTGCCAAAATTGGCAAAAGTGCTTTTCACGCGTTCTGATTGGTGAACTAAACAACTATTTACCTCCGGGCAGCGGAAGAGATACAAAATGGTTTCCCGTCGGTTATTCAGCTTGTAAAGTTTAAACTTCAAAGCGAACGAGTGTCGTGGTTTATGGAACAACTTAAGCACTACTTGCAAAGAAGCCTGAGATAAATCCAAGCTTAAACTTGATTCGAACCCATGCACACTGCATTTTCGCATGGAAAACTAAGACACTCCTCGATCTTTTTCAGATAAGACTCATCTAGGAAAGATCGAAGCGGCCCTGCTCATACTTTCAACTGTCTTAGGATACTTGTAACTTCTCGCAAATGTCCATCCTTCCAAATAGTTTGATAAGCCAGTGGTAGAGGCGACCGATTGACTCAGTTGGTTGAGAATCGGACTACCTTGGGGGAGGTCTTGAGTTCAACTCCCTCCTGACCAATACTCAGGGTCTTAAAACAACTGAGGAGAAAGTGGAAATAACATTTGTTAGTGGTTTGGCCGGCTTTTAAGTCTTCTCGGATATGGACTATAAACCGACACACTGTTCGCGAAGAGTAGGGGTTGGAATTCCCGTCCTTAATTTGTGTGGTCAGCTGTGGTATATTACTGACTTAGGTGGGCTACCTCGAATATGTTCCCTTCTAGTCCTTCCCACTTCTCAATGGCAGTCCAAAAAAAATTTTCAGGCTTTTACATGACTGCTTTAAGTTTTTCACTAAACCGTCATGATCGTTTGCTTTGAAAATCGATACCGGAAGGCAGTTACAAGATACGGATACCTATACGAAGTTGCAACATACGGATTCCGTACTTATAATTATATCTTATCTTATCTTATTATCGTATCTTCCGTCATGTATTGGAAATGGTGGAGAATTGTCTCGCCAAACAGCCATCGCGATTCACCTCCACGGATAATTGTCACATATAATTAAATAGGAGAATATCTTTTAACATACAGTTTTGTTTTTTATTCATGTGTGCCGACTACTGAAACGAAACAACCCTTTTTGAGTTTTGGCACTGAGCTTATAAAGCAAGTTGTTGGCAAATTAATACTGATCTCAAAAATATCTTCGCAATATTTGTATCTAGTGTTAAGGTAACTTTGTTGGTCTTGTAATGTTGCTCCTGTTTTTTTTCCTGTTCAGGTCAAAGCTGTTAATCAGACGAAAACGGCAAGCAATGGATTCCAAATAACAACAAAGAGTAGGACATACACCTTCGTAAGTTACAACTGAGTGAATTTTAGGGGATCTAGATCTCGAGTACTGATGTAGGGATAACATGAACAAGAAAGCCGCGAAAAATAGACTTTGATGAGCAAACTAATGTATCTGGAAACCTACTGCGTGTGGTTTGTGATTTTATAATCGTATTCAGATAAACAACGAAGTTAAATGTGTAAATGTGGGGTTTTGTGAAAGACTTGAGCGCTTCACGACAAATTTTCTGCGTTCCCTCTAAACTTATATTGCCTTCATACCAATTTAGTGCCTGTTAATGACGGTACACAATGCACATCCAGGACGAGTTGCCATAAAAAAGCCAGTTGTAATAATTGCTTCATCAATACAGTAACGCAAATTTAGCTTCGGATATTGCGTTTTTCGCGTTCTTACTGTATTGGCTCCCTGTATTGGCTGATAACAACGGTTATCAGCGCACGTATGTGACATGATACGATATGTGCGAAAAGTCGGTCGAAAAGTGTTGCCATGTTGAAGGTTTCTTTTTTTTGCGGGAAACGAAATTGTCAATTATCCAAGTGTCCAGACTTTAATAATTTAAAATGTGTATAGCATTTTTGGATACGAGAAAGGTTAAAGACATTTATTTGTCGATGGTATCTCGAGGATACTCGGAAAAAAATCCTAGTCGGCTCCTTTGGCCCAGTCGAATCTACGGCCTTCCGTTTACTTCCGCGTACCGATGGCTCAGTTGGCTGAGCACCGGGCTGCCATGCGGGAGGTCGTGAGTTCGACTCCGGCCGGACCAACACTCAGGGTCTTAAAGTAACTGAGGAGAAAAGTGCTGCCTTTGTAATTACATCCACAAGTGGTAAGACTTTCAAGTCTTCTCGGATAAGGACTATAAACCGTAGGCCCCGTCTCACAACCCTTCAATGTTCATAAAATCTGTAGGACGTTAAAGATCCCACACGTTAGTCGACAACTCGCTAGGTCATGTACTTCCTGGTGTTGTGGTTTGGCCTTTCCTTCAGCAATGTGGTCGGCTTGGCGTAATCGTCTGAATGGACTACTGATTGATGAGACCACGTAACAGCAAAACAGACAGTAGTCAAATTGAAGGAGTCCAAGTGCTGAAACTGGTAAACTTACTAGTTCGAATGCTCCACTTCTGACGTTACATCTCTTTCAGAACAGATAACAATATAGTAATAAACACTTTATTTAAGTCTCAATATAATTTCGCCGAGCATGAGTGCTCTACTAATTGGGGAGACTACATCAACTGATATGACAAAACAAGTCACATATTCGTGTTCAGGGAGGAGAGGGGAAAAGCGGAGTACCCGGGAAAAAAAAACTTTTCGGAGCAGAGAAGAGAACCAACAAACTCAACCAACATTTTAAGGCCTGGCCAAACGCTCGCAACATTTCAACGCAACATCTTGCAACATTGTTGTTCACAACATGTTGCATGCGTTTGGCCACCCTGTTGCGATATGTTGCAACATGAGGGATGATGTTGGATCAAATTTGAAAACGGTCAAATTTTTCGCGCAACCTTTTGGATGTTGCATGATGTTGTACTCGTTTGGCCACGTTCACGCAACATTGTTGCCGTAGGGCATGCGCGTTAGGTCCACGCCTTGCGCACCAGGGGCCTGGGGCACATGAACATTGACATGTTGCGTTGAAAATGATGAAAATGTTGCGTGCGTTTGGCCACCCTGTGCAACACATGTTGTTTTGACATGTTGCGAGCGTTTGGCTAGGCCTTAATTATATGACATCGAAGTCAATCCCGGGCCATATCGGTGAAAGGCGACTGCTCTCACCACTGCGCCAGCTCTGCTCCCCAACAAACACGAAAATGCTCTATTTCGACAATTTAGGTCTTAGCTCGGCGCTACATAGACCAGCAATCGGAAGGTCGTACGTTCGACGCCTGCAAACGAACACTCGGGGTATCCCCGAGTCACCATCGTCATTCACCGGATCTCTTTCAATACAATGAATAAGGGTATTGTTAACAAGGAGCTTGACGCGTTGTTCGTTATTTACGTGCATGATTTCATATTCAACTCAGTAATTGTTAATAATTAAATTCTCAACCTCGGATAATGCTCTGATTGGTTCACTCAATCTAGGTTATCAGCTCATATGACCGTAGTTTGACCTTATATGGGAAATGATTGCGTTGCTAAAGAAAAATTTTTTTCGCCGGAAAGCGAAATTTCGCTTTGAATAAAGCCAAAAAAGAAAAAAAAAACTTTTTTGTGGAAAGTTTGGATCAATTCCGACGTTTAGAAGTACGCGAAAAGGCAAGAAATGTTTTTGTGATAAGCCTGCGTCTGTCTGATCACAAGGTCTTACACAACACCGCATCTTCATCAAGTTTTCTCGATTTCGCTCGGATTTTCTCGCTTGTTTCGCTCGTATTTCGTACTTTCTAAATTTTTGGAGTTTAAGGATTTTAATAAAACAATTATTCCATTTGCGCTTATTGGATATGAGACTGGTTATAGCCAACTCGTCGCTACGCGCCTCGTTGGCTATTTACCATCTCATATCCAACGCGCGCTCATGGAATAATTGTTAATTATTATTTTTTTGGTAGATGATGTTTTTGAGTTGAAGAAAATATGGAAAGGAAGAGCAAGGGATATGCTGCCTATGCGGTCGTCTTGGAAACATACTTTCGTTTCCATTTCATTGAAAAATAAAAATAATATTTGTGCGAACTCCCTTTACGCTCGACGCGCTATTTCTTTCCCGAACCAAACCTCATATTTTAATTACCTTTTCTCCTTAGTCCGCTCCTTCCCCCGATCAGATGACAGAATGGATCAGTGTTTTGAGGCAGGCGATGCAACTAAAATCTTTTGAGCAACGCAAGAATAGATTGAGGTGAGAGACTGTCACAAGTGGAGAGTGCAAATTGTTTGTCTTTGATGGCTCGATAGATTGGTGCCGTTGAACCAATCACAACTTTACAACCGACGCCCCGAAACAGTCAAATAATAATAATGATGATGATGATGATGATGATGGTGATGATGGTGATGATGATGATGATAATTGCCAACGAGTCAGGCCTTCTGAAGACAGAAGGCCTGGCGAGGCGGCAGCTTATAGAGCCGCGAGAAGATTTTTAGGCGGACGAAATCTCAGAAGCGCTTCAAATTTGAGTGTAATGTAGACCAAAAGCTGTAATGTAGACCAAAGCGATGAAATGTTGACCGTAGCGATAACCAATGAGAGTGCCGCGCACGAGTACGCCGCGTGATGTTTGCAGCCGCCAGATCACGCAAGCTTGGCTCGTTGGCACTTTAGCGACAGCTATAACTAGTAATAATAATAATAATAATAATAATAATAATAATAATAATAATAATAATAATAACAATAGTGACTTTATTTAACGAGGCTTACATATTTACTGGTTGCCCAGTAGTTTACAAGATAGCCGTAAAATCAACTGAAATCAGAACAAATCAAATCAAATTTTGGTTTTTGAGGAGAGGGAAAAACTGGAGTACCCGGGGAAAAACCTGACCTGAAAATCCTTGCCGTACAAGCCAAACCCTATTGAAACCCCAGTGAATTTCTTAAGATATAGTAGGTAAGTTACAACTGTGTAAGCAAGACCAGCTTAAGAAAACAGAATCACCGGATCTAATCTGGTGACACTTCTAATCCTGAGCGGTACAAAAATTGTCAAAAAGCACCGCTGCCTTTCAAAATATTGGCTTAAGCCATAGTGCATCCCTCCACCATTCAACCAACCTTGCTTTCTCTCGTTTTCTTTATGAGCTATGACCATTTCCAACTAATAGCCTTTGACGATAATTGATTTCTTTGAATTGTAACTTTTTATAGTACATTCAAAATTATCTAAACCAGAATAGCATCAAACTATGTCTAAAAATCGTTGCTTTACTTTATATTTTCAGCTCGGAAGTATCCTTTGACTCGCAGTACGAAGAAATCTCGAGCCCGGGAAGATCGCGCAGCTTGTGCTCGGATCGATCTGTTGACGACGGTAGTACAGCTGATAATCTTTACTCTAGTGTTGTGGACCCCAAAACTCTCCAAAGCTTCGGTGAATACAGCGTAGTTGGTGTTCCATCGGCGAGAGACGGTAGCGGTGCTGCAGCTGTGTATGACTTGGTTGGGTCCAGGCCCCCCTCCAAGTCTGCTCCTCCTACCTATGAAATGGTGCAAGCTGTAAATAAAGGTACATTGGAGAACGGTGAAGACCTCTACGATTTAGTCACAGAGCCGCATGGTAAGCGAAACCGCAAAGACACAGGACCAATTAAACAGAAAGGCTTTTCTCCGCAAACAGAGACGGAAGCGAATGTGAATCTGGTTGACAACTCTGCCGAACCAGTTCTCTACAGCACGGTACCAAAGGGATCAAGAAAGCAAAATAACTCCTTCCGTGAGCTATCAATGATTTCTGAAGGTGACAAGGAGGAAGTAGAGGAGGAGGCATCATTGCCATCCCCCGAAGAAGATGGTCCCCCGTTACCCCCGCGGATGACACTCGAGGAAGGATTTGCTATTTACGAAATCAAGAGATTGTTAGAAGATACAGCGAAAGATGAAGGAGAAAAGGACACTACTGACAAGGAAGACGACTTGGTTCCAGCCGAAACTGGTTCCGCGTTCCAAAAGTTGAAAGCGTTTTTACAAAAACTTGATTCTACAGACGAAGGAGACCTAGAAGAAGCGGAACAACAAGAATGATAACAGACCGTGAGACGCAATCACATTGCTGTGGATGGGTTTTGATGAATGTGTAGTTGTCTTCTTTGTTAAAAGTAGTTTCAGGAAGACCTTCAATAAGACACTAGAAAGGAAGTCTTTCGGTTATAGCACAGAACGCCTCGCAAAGAAAACTATTCACATTCAAGCATATAATGTTGTTTTGACCAGAAATGACCCGAATCAAGAGAAAATGAGGGGACAGAGAAGGAGGTTCCCGGTCCAGCCCTTGGGATATGTCATGTCCACGAAAGTTATTTTTAGATGAGCGGAAGTCTTCCGAGACGTCCGCATGCAGGCCAACCTCGGTCCGATGTTTGAAAGAAAATACATATTCATCAGTCTTCCATGTGCGCTATCATTTTCTCTTTTCACTAAGAACCTGAGAGCGAAGCAAGACTGCATGCAGACGTCTCGGAAGACAGACTTCCCCTAGAACAAAGACTTCCGCTCGTCTAAAAATAACTTTCGTGGACATAACATATCCCGGCCAACGCCTTGAGCCTCCCTCTCTGTCCCCTCATTTTCTCTTGCCCGAATTTGATGCGCGCCCAATTTTGACATCCAACACGAAGTGTCTCTTTAATTCTAGGCCTTTGCTGTCTATTTCCAACAATAAGGTTAGGGTAAAGGTTAGCGTTATTTTTAGCTCAGGGTAAATGCAGCTATGGTTACGAATTTTTGGCGAATTTAGTAGCCAGAAATGTTGGAACGTTTAGCTGTGGTTTATAGCGCCAACATCCGATATTTAAAAAAAAAATTCCTTACTTCTAGGAAGTGTACTTTACAAGTGTCTCTTGACTACGTTGAAGTCGCAGTGAAACTCTCATATATCATTATTTTTGTAGCTGCCGAATTTAGTGTATTTTTGTGATATTTGACCTGTCGTTGCAATTTTGTCGGAACTGCTTTTGTATTTTTTTTGTAAAATACATTTTCTAACTAGAATATAGTTTGATATAATAGGTTACAATAAAGTCGTTACTTAGGTCCCATTCCTGTGTAAAATTTTAGACCGGTTTTTGTAAGTGAGCCGGGTACCAGGCTGGCTTATATAGAACTTTGCAATTCCTCTCCGCCTATTCCCTTGAAGGGTGTTTTAATTGACCATACTCTTTAAAGATGATTCCCAAATTCGCCTTATTTACTTCCAAGCTGAATTCTGTGGAAAACGTTAAATACTCGGAGACAACCACCCTGAGTCTTCTCACATAAATTCCTCATACACCTGGCCTCGGTTGTTCAAAAGGCGGATAACTCTATCCACCCGATAAAATCACTATTCAGCGGATAAACACTAACAAAACCAGTGGATAGCGCTATGCGCCCTTCGAAAAACTGGAACCTGAATTAAATCCGACTTAGAATGTTCGAGAATGTTCTAGATTTCTCATCTAAATCTGAAACTCAGTCTTATTCCAACTCGTTTTAGACATAACAATCAACACTTGCACAATGACCACATAGTCGTTTACCAGCTGTTTCATTGTATTATCATTTTCCCGCAGTAATAGTGCCACTTTGTTTGTATGATTATGATGATGATGATAACAAGGTGTTGAGATCAATGCCGCACTCCTGCGGAAGATTGCGAAATAAAGAACTGCTGGGATTTTGCGAAAAAAAGTTGAGTACTAATGAAGAATGAACCCAAGGGAGCTATGGTCATTGGTTATAACTCACTTCGCACTGACTTGCGAAAGGGCGCAGCTCACAATATCGGGCTGAAAGCATACGAAGGCGCCTCTGGCTGCCGCTGTACAATCCATGTTTGATGTCGGATTACAGCACCACAGCTAGATGTTAATTAGCTGAGAGTGGATTTTGATGAGAGAGGAAAACCGGAGTACCCGGAGAAAACCCCTCGAGTCATCATTCAGATCGACTGAAACTCAGCCCACTTGCAAACTGGGGCCAGATCGAGTTGAACCCCGACTCGCAGTGGTGGGAGGCCCGATAGATAACCACTATAAGCCACCCTGACTTCCAGTTGTAAATCTCTCTACGTATAGGCAATTAACAACTGGCTACTTGAAATTGAGTGATATACTTGTATACTGTATTTACAAATGAATCAACTTTAAAAAAAATAATAAAGATATAATAAGGCTGGGCTATCCCAAATCTTATTTCTACGAAAAAAGATAAAATATGTCGCTCTAATGGCTGGATTTATCTTCTTTTTTATTATATAGTGTTGCTGCTTTTTTTCAATGCCAATGTCATTCCTCATTTTTAAGAACGTTGAGCATTCGTCGGAGAAAACACCAAGGGAGGCTCAGCTCATGGAAAGCTCTGAAGTGCTTTTTAGAGTAGACTCAAACCGGCGGAAACCAACTGTTCTAGCTTCACTTGATCTAGAATATATAGGCACTTGGACTATATTAGACTATATTGTCACTTGTTATAAATGGACTCAGAAAAGCATTGACATCAGCATAGAGTGAAGAGCGATCATTAATTACAGGTTGAAGTGAGTTAGCAATGAAGATGAGAATTGAGTCGTGTCTCCAGGTGAAGCGATCAAGGTAATGTTGACAACCAGCAACATTATGGAGGAGTGACTCAGGGTTAAGGCAAAAGCTTTGCGATAATCCCCATCTTGTCATATTCTTGCTCGTAGGAAGGGAGTTGTTGATGTAGCGAATGGTAAAACTGGAAATCTTCTTCAGTGGCGGGGTAGATGACACTGGGCAGACGACGAAATAGAGTAAACAGATGTCAATCTGGACAACGAGTGCTTGATAACATTTGAGAAAAAGAAACCTTGAGATGTTAAGTGGTATTGCAATTTGTCTTCTTAGAACGGAAATCTTTAAGAGCTTCCTTGGTGGATTTGAACACATAACATTGAATATGACTGTGACTGCTTGACGACTTCCACATATTTTTTTGGGAATCATTCCGTGACTCTTATAAGGAATTGCATGCGGAGAACTGTTTGGCAGCGAGCGAATTTAACTGAAGGAGGACAAATATTAAGACCAAATCTATTGCGTTCTAGAAAAAGGTTACTCGGTGTACCAGATGTCGGGATATCAAGCCATTTTCGGATATATTGTAGCCATTCACTATAGAATCAAGTCTTTGCTATTATCCACTAGGTGTTTTTTAGGTGTGAGTTACAGTGAAATCATGGCCAGGACGGTTTAGATAGGACATAGCGGCTGTACTTCAGAAGTTTGTTTTTGGGATGTAGTGGCTTCTCATCAATGTCACACATCAGTCTTTTAGAAGAGAGGATAATTCGGACTGGACATGTGTTGTAGCTGTTAGACATGTTGAAGTAAGTCAAAGGTCAAAGTAGCGTCCTAAGTAACGAAATGATTCACCCATTTCGACACAGGTAACAAAAACTCCATTTATCAACAGTTTGGGTAAATATTGGACAGATTTAGTACACAGTTTCCGTATTCCAAAAGTAAAACATTGGTCATCATACTAGACCATTAACACCAAATTTTAAATCGGTTGATTAGGTGCTGATTTTCTAATTCCTCTGATTCCTGACCAAATTGACAATATTTTTCTGATTTAATTAATGTACTGGAGAAAGGTGTTAAACACGAATTAAAAAGAAGAGGGCTAAGGCAGTCACCTTGAAGTACGCCACAACCAATAGTAATTAATTGTCCATTAATTGGTAATTAATATAAAGGTTTTTAAATCAGTGTACAGACCCTTAACCAGGAGTTTGATATAATAATAATAATAATAATAATAATAATAATAATAATAATGATGATGATGATGATGATGATAATAATAATAAATTAATGGTACTGTATGCCAGGTCGGGGAAATAAGAGAAAACACAGCAGTCAAGAACGACAAGTACACAGACCAAAGCGAAGGACTCAATGAGCACGTGAAAAACGCTACAGTAAAACAAGTAAGCGCTGACTTAGGTGTTTTCGACTTCCTTACAGGTCACCTCAAAGAACTCAGTAACAAAGGAACTAAAAACAATCACGGATAAAAACAAAGAAGACTACTGCTTGATTGAAAGACGCCATAAATGGATAATCAACCAAATTGCGAATATTGTAAAGACGATTTACGAATTGAAGTAGGCAGAGTATAAAGCAATTATTGACAACTGGAAACATTGAATTGCAACTAGCCAAGGCCATAATTGTATACGTAGCCACAAAGATTTCAATAATAATAATCAATAATAATAATAATGATGATGATGATGATGATGATGATGATGATAATAATAATAACTAACTAAAAATTAAGAACTCCCACCACGAGCGCATTATTTGCTGACACAAAAGACAAAAAAATACGCCCACTAACGCATAATGGCTATTACTCGGGAAACCTAAAGCCGCGGCTACACGAGCGATTTTTTGCTCGCGCCGGTGGTGTCGAGAGTCGTTGGAGGGGATTTCTCTGCGCTCGAGGCTTCAAACAGCCTCAATTCTTACGGAGGTCTATGAAAATCCGGATTTTTAACATGCGGTGGGGCAACCAAAGCGATGGGAACTGTGTTGGGGTTTCAGTGTGAAGCTTTTAATGGCATTCGCCGATTTAGAAACTCAAGTCCATGTTCTGAGTGAAAGCTCAATAGCGAGCTAAAGATTAAAAATGCTGGATTCAGTCTTCTGGAAATGTTATGAATAAGATAGTTGATCTAAATCTTGCGTGTTGCGGACAAGATGATGAAATCGTCAGTACATAACTCCCAGCAGTGGTATATTAGAAATGCCTGAAATTTCTTTTTCGCTCAGCTAGCGCGCTGTTGTTTGTACGAGCATCATCCACGGATGTCAATTTGTTAATCGTTTGACGGTTTTCATGTTAGATACCTATAGAGGGAGGTCACCGCATTATTCATAACACTGTTAATTTGGAAACTTTGCAGCTGGTTCAGTGCCACGGTGTAGCTGCTAAGAGATGGGCTCTATTTTATTAGCAACATTAATTATAAGAATGGTTCAGTTTCAGTCAATATTTGTTTCTCGCTACGCTAGTGTTTCACCCTCCTATATCCCTTGGCCCACTGGTTTCACTTTATACGTCACCCTTGCATTGCGTAGATTCGCGTCAGTTGTTTCCGATCCGACAACCTGTACCAAATGAAACTACTTCTTCTGCTTGGCGACCTGTTGATTTTATTTCCAACCACCAATACGTTATCTGTTGTCATGAGCCCTCCAGATTTCAATTGGCTGCAGAAGCATTGTACTTCTTTTGTTCCGTACCGTTAGCAAATTTGAACGTCTCTTTAGTCTATTCAATCCTAGCAGTTTGTTTCTAACTCTTCTGAAATGTATCACCCTACGTCTGCGCAACATGGTATTCCGAGTAAACTCTTTATAGAGCGTCTTGTTTAATTGAAAAGTATGCCTTTGCCTATGCATCTCAGCGGTCTGAGGGTTTCAAGTACATTAGGAGATGTGCTAATACACATGTATTTTATCTCATGAGCGAAAAGTAGGCGCTTTCATCGCTAAATGAATTCCAGATGTTCGTGTTGATTTCTCAGTGGCCGCCATATTGATGCACAACGGAGGTGCACCAACGAGGCGGTCCCATACAAAACTCTATAAAGTTACGTGAAACACTTCGACAATGTACCGCACAGACTTGAGAATTGGTGAGGTAATTTATGAAATTGTCTCTACAATATCTGAAAATTTTGGCTTATTTCATGGAACGGTCTCAATTTTATTAATTTATTGCGAGGCAGTGAAAACGATCTATTAAAAGACGAAGCCTGTTGGTGGGTGATGTGAGGTTTTCCCAACTTTTCCTTCCCTCATCGTTGGCAACATCCGATTTGGCCGCTTACAATGTACATACGTATACTACGATTTATTTTCTCGCGTTCAGAACTTTTGGATTCGAATGAGTTTCAGTTTAAAATTGAATTACCCCCCAAGCATTTATTCACAAAAAATACGAAGAAGTGCATGCAGAGAAGGATTACAATTTGATGTTATCGTGCTTTCTTACCTTCACGTTGTTTACTTTGCCTTGATGATTTTAATGTATTAAGCTTAAAAGCTGCCGATTTAAGCTTCTTATGCGGCATTTATAAAGGAACAGTCTTTGACCTTTAATAATTTTCAATTAAAAGGTCAAAATGTTTTGATACCACAAAGTATTGAAGCTCATTAACAAAATATGTTGGTTTATATTGCTTCCAGGGCCAGGGTGAGTTGAGCCCTGGCGGCTTTTTCTTTTCTTTTTGTTTTGTTTTTGGAAACGACCCTGTGTGCACTGAATGGCCAAACGCTGCATAGCGCAAATTGCCTAGCGGCGGGCTTCAATTTTTGCGGGCGCTTATCACGAACATAGCCTTCGTGGATAATGTCAGAGTTTTAAGAGCTCTATTATTTTAAATACGCACATTTAGAAAATCGTGAGTATTTTCATGCGGAAAATTTGCCAGAGTTAGGTTTCAAGGGTGGGCCAAATCATCCGTTTTTGAGGGGGAAATTGCAGTTGAAAATAATTTCTTACGCTTGGCCCAAATCCAGCTTAATCTTAAGGGCTGGCGGAAAACATACACTGTTCACAAATCTTTTACCTAAAAAAGTCAGTTGCCGGCCATTTATGTGTTAGCTGCCATAACTCAATAATTTTTTAAATTTGTTTTTCGATGTTCAACTTAACTTCAAACCATGCTGTGCGCAGCCATAAGCTATTGCAGCAACACTGTGATAGGTCGGCGACAAGCCAAAGAAACGAACTCTTTGTCAGGAGGACATTCATTTGGCAAAGTGCAATTTTGTATCTCTAAGAGGAAACCTTCTTCCGAAAAGGGATCGTCAATAAATTTTTGTGATCTTTCGAGCAGCAATTGCTAACATCATAAATCCAATTTGGGGGTCCCACCAAAGTGGCAGCTTCGATTCCCAGACTTCGCGTCACATGTGCCGTTGAGTTTGTTGGTTTTCTGCTAACCTCCGATAGGTTCCTTTTTCTACGGGTACGATTTAATAAATTGAGTTGAGTTGATTTGATCTGATTTCTGTACAGTGTCTCCAATTAATTCCCTTATGCTAAATACAGTTGACATTTGAATAAAGCAACGGGCACCCACCGTGCAAATTAAGCCAAAAACCTTTGAGATACATTTCTAGGCTCCTTGTAATGTTTAAAGAGTGTCTGAAGAGATGTTTTTTATCACCTAGAAAAATTTGATCTGTTCGGATATCTCAGTTAGCTGAAACTTTAAGTGTCCGAAATTTTTAGGGAATGATATCTTCATTTCAGAAATTGCTAGCTAAACGTTACGTTCTAAGAACGTCCCAGAGAACCATTTGCTCGTCCGAAACTGCTAGGTGACCATTTTAAGTGCCAAAAATTGCAAAATTATCCTTCCCGGAAACGTAAGGGACTAGTTTTCCCTTGTTGCGAATCTTTTAGGTGATTTTAGCAAACAAATATATAGCTGTTTGGCGACCTAGAACTGAAATCCTTAGAACAGTTTGACTCTCCCGAAAATTATCGTTGGATGTCCCTGTAAAGTTGATTAGGTTACTGAGTTTTCGATAACACCGAAAATATCAGCGTTTGGGTGAAATTTAGATCACATCTTGTCATCCTTTCAAAGATAACGCATTAAAACGGAAAGTGCTTGCATGTCAGGGAGACAAAAAGGAATTTGGATTGACTCTCTCCCGAATCGCTTGACTCTAAGTTTTACTGGAGCTCGTGTGATGGCATGGGTAGAATCATTCTCTGGTTCAATGTGATTTGATATCCGTCGATTAGCTATAAATGAATTTGCTTTCCTCCAAAAAATGCCTCGCGTTATGCAAACTTTGAACCTTATCTGTAAACAAAACTAACGTTATGTGTAAAAATTTTGTAATAAGTCACGATTTCAAGTCTTTTAAACTGTAAATGGTGTGTCAACTATCTGGGAATTGAAATGGCATAAAGGGCGCCGGCCGGGAAGTCTAAAGATAAAAAAAGAAAATTTATCGAGGCATAGTCTCCTCGTAATCTTAAATTCGTCATTTTGAGTCGCTGAGACAGAAAGGCAACAAACCAAAACGAGAAAGCGTAAGCAAGGCTCTTTGTTCTGCCCTCGGCTCAGCCATCGTTTTTCCGATTGAACGTCAATTTTCACCGCTATCGTTTTCTTAAATCATAGGAGCATATACATATTGAAGTAGGTACCTTTGCGTAAATCTTGCCTAAATTACTTTACTTACGCCGTTATAGGCGGTTTTCACGTTGCGTCTAAGTTCTCGGGCGCCATGTTGGTGAAGGATATTAAGCAGAGATCTTCCCTGAGTCCTGTTGTTCGTCCACCAGGCGTTGAACATTACTTTATTGTCACGTGACCGCAGGGAGTTTAAAGGAAGTTTAAGCAAGAACAACGGCATCGGCAACGAAAACGTCGATTGACAGTATAACTCAGTGCCATTGCAGTTATTTATTCCACGAGGGCGCGCTGGATATGAATTGATAGATAACCAACGAGACGCGTAGCGCCGAGTTGGTTATAATCATTTTATATCCAGCAAGCCCGAGTAGAATAACTGTTTTATTAAAAGCTCCAGGATCAACAATTCTTCCATTGAAGCATCGATGATTTCTGCTTCGGACAATTCCGGTCCAAAACGGCTTTTGTCGGCCATTTTTTTTTTCTCAGAGGTGCAAAACTGTTTTCAGCTCGCTTTCGATCTTGCTGACAGCAGACGCGTTCCTTGACCATATTAGGTAAAGGAGGTATATGAACTGATATCCTCTGTCCAGCGAGTGAATGAAAATGCTGGAAATCTGATATCCGTAGTTTCGTTTTTAATAATACGCGGTTGTTTCTGTCTTGTTCACGTTGTACAATATAACGGCGAACTGTCCTGTAACTTGTTGGGCACGAAGGCGGTTTTCAAGTAAAAATAGAATGGTTATACGCTCACGTTGTGGTCAAAAACTAAAACTTGGTGATTTCACATTGTTGTTCTGAAGAGTGCGGCAAAAATGCACTGAAATGCTTGTTGCTCGAGCAGCACGATTAGTTTTCCTTTTTAAAGTAATGATATTTTTGCTTTGTGGTATTGTCATTGCCGGAGCCGTTTTCTTTGATTTATGAACTCCCTTAAAATTACTACCATGGGCCACGGCAATGACAACTCCACAAAAATTGATATCATTCAGTATCGCGATCTTCTTATAGTTTTGCCTATGCGCGAGCCGTCAATATTTCGTGGTATTGCCGTCTCACTTTTGCGGCCTGTGATTGGTTCTAAGGTTGAAATTGACGTCGTTGCACTGAATTGGGTTGCTGACGTACGCAAACAAATACGTTTCGCAGGTAGAAGTCGCTTCGCGACTCCGCCCAATACGGATTATATTTTCTCCCAACTAGCCATCAATATAATGTGTTATTGCCGTCTCAAAATCGCAATTTGTTTATATAATCGGTTAAAAGAGGGAAAATAATCGTGCTGTACGTGGACATTTCTTTGGCGTACTCTTCAAAACAACATCGTGAAAAAAAAAAGCCAGTTTTAATGCTTTCAACTAACGTTCTTATTAGGAGGTTTGGCTCTACAATGCTGTATCACGTATTAGCAGTGTAAAAAATACTGTAAGCTGATTCAGAGCGCCCTCAAATCTGTGTTTTTTTTAAGGTGGCTCTGATTCTGCAGTATGGAGTTTTTTAAAAACTTTGCTGGACGTTTCATGTTGGCCGTCTGATCACTTTTCAGCAATAAAAATTGGG
>JALIRR010002297.1:55000-57590 GCA_023091755.1 Montipora sp. Colony 1 RG-2022
AAGTACTCATCAAAATGGGGTTAAACTTTAGAAATGAGTACCTTTTCAATTACTCCGTCGTGAAATTAAATCAGTTAATGTCACAATGCTCCTTTTTTAAAACTAAATTTTAGCATTCGTTTCACGAAGACTTTATGTCAAAGTTATTATGTCTCAATTGTTATTTGCTCGTATGGGTGTTAAATGAATTTGCCGGGCGGGGATTTTCTGGCAACTGCAGGTTTGGAGGTGGCATTAAAAACTGCCACATAAAGAAAAGATGCTGTGGATGGTTCGTGACATAACGTATGGCGAATATTTTAGGGTTAAATCGGTTTCCCAGCAACAATCCTTGGCTTGAATCTCCACTGATTTTCAATTCGAGGTATTTGTTTTCTTATTAGCGAAGACCAGCAAACATACTCTGCGACAAAAATGTTTTTCAAACTTGACTCAGTGAAGAAGCTTCTCCTCACAGTTGCAGTGTTAAGATGGGGTTAGTTGCGATCCAAAATGGTGACCGAATCCATTTGACCCAGTTAAAATGTAGCATCAACAAATACCGTCAAATCATTTCGCTCTTTCCTTTATTGAATCGTTCGGTAATTTAGTTAGGAACATGTTTAGAATTTTCCGTTATAGGAGAGATTCACAAGGGATAAAAATGATAATGACTCCGGCTTCAAATATACTTTGCAATACCGTCTTTAATTATTCAATCTCTTCGCAAAGCAAACCATCAAATCCTTTTATTTCTTTCATTTGTGTTTTCATACCGCTCTTTTTCTCTTATAAGAACCTTTTTTTAATAGAACTTTCAGGTTGAGATTAACCAAAATTTTAATAAGATACTAAAAACATTTCCAGGCCGTTAGAAGTATAAATAAAGGTAAAAGAAATGTAAAACTGGAAAAGGACACTTAACTCAAATACTTATAATTACGGACGTATTTTAACATTAACAATGCGGTTTTCTTATTGCATGAGTAGTCAAACTTAGTATAACCGCCACACAACGTTTTCAGGCTAAAAAAAAAAGTAAAAAATAAAAAATAAAAATAAAAATAAAATAAGAACTTTAAGCCTTAGACGTTCTTCTACAAGACGAGAGTGCTGTATCTATCTACTCAGCAGTTTTCCAGCCCAAAAGTCACCAACTTGGCCGAGTCTGCTACTTTGTAAACGAACGATGAAATCATAATAAATGAATAATTTTAAAAGCTTTTAAAATACCATCGGATTAAAAATTCGTTGGGAGTTTTTTTGCGTGCAAATGTCAACCACAGCCTGTCAGAAACATAAATAGTATTCTGCATGTGATTTCCCACTGATCTTTTAATCAAATACGTGTGGGGCAGTTTATCCCTCAACGTGGGTTGCAGTTTACGTCATTATAGAGAGGCGAGTCTTCAACTGAACCCAGTCACGTTCTAGAAATAATAATTGCGCCCGCAAAAAGCAATAGATGTTTAATTAGAGAAATATCTTAGGCTTTCATGAATAATAAGACTTAAGAAGCGAGTGAACCGTCGTTGGCAAAGCGAAGTCAGGTACAACCTGGCGCTGTTGACTAAAGTTCGCTGGTTCTCAGTCATACATCGTCTCAGTCCATGTTGGAGAATGAAAACACAGGATCTTTTATTTTAACATTATGGATCCTTTTGTTTTGTTCGTCTTCCAGCGTTCACATATTTAACGCCATTACACCACGATTACTTTTGTCTCTCGAGTTTGATTGCAAAGCACCTACATTTTGTTCGCCCTTCCCCTCAGTTGTTCATTCCTTCCTAACCTCCGCACAACTTGAAACTCTTCACTGCCACCCCCAACGGAGCCACCTAATGAATATGTAGAAAACACAATGTTGGGGACAATTTATGAACTGAACAAGGGCCCGTAATGGCTTGCTTTCCCTCGTATAAAGAATCTTTAAATTAATAGCGCCGACGCAACCGCCAGCGCAGAAAACGTCACTCAAATTAAACATCTGTGCCATGATTGAAAAAATATTTCACAATTTTTCCGTTTTGTTTCTGCGTTATGCAATGTTTGTGAAGTAGTCTGCAACTTCATTGTAGAAAAGCCGTTGAACTAAATAAACAGGACGAAAGAGTAACCTGCATGTTGTATCAGCTCACGTTGTGGTTAAACTCTATCCATAAATTTGGTGATACTACGTCGGCTGCGCCAAAGAAAACGCCACTTCATAATAAGAACTTCGCGCAAATTTCCCTTTCGTAAACGGTCGTTGCCATTTCCCAGAACGGTCGTTGCCATTTGAAACGGTCGATGCCATTTATAACGGTCGACTACACACTTCACTTCAAAGAAAGTTAAAAGAAACAAACTAAGAAAAAATATTAACAAAAATTAAGACAAAAAAGGAAAAAAAAAACATTTATAAAAGAAAAACTGATGAAATGGTATATGAAATGAATCATATATGAACTGCGGATATGAAGTCAAGTGAAGCTATGATCTTCGCAGTTGTGACTGCGAAGATCGGCAACTACTTGAAAAAGAAAAAACCGGAGGAAAAAAAGAGTCCGAAATTTCAAGACTCGAACTCGGGTTCTTAGCCCTCACCCTAACCAGAACCTAACCCTAACTG
>JALIRR010002298.1:0-10000 GCA_023091755.1 Montipora sp. Colony 1 RG-2022
ACAACAAAAACTTTTCTTTGCTAAATGGCAGAACTTTACACACATTCTTGTTCATTGTACATAAAGTGTTTTCCGTCAATGTACCGCATTTTAATTTGGTTGTATTCAGTAACCTTTGCACTTTTGTTTGTATTGTATACTGTGCAATATTATAGAGATTGTAAGTACTTGCCACTTTTGTTTTGTATTTTATTTTTTCTTTCTACTTTGCATTGCTTTGTATGGTGTAAATTAATATTGTTTGGTAAGTACTGTAGTCATCGTACTGTTAGTATTGTAAGTATAGTAACATTTGTTAATAAATGTTGTGTATTGAAAAAAAAAAAAAAACTCACCTGTTTCGCAGCTCTTTTCCCACGAAATAAAATTTTCCAGGAGCAAATTTTCCGAGGATGATGGTTGGATTGGACTTGCAAACGTTTTACACAACATAGACGTTCTCTAAGAATGCATTCCACTTGAAACTGGCTTTAAAACTAGTCTTGATCGCCCTAAAAAGAACGGCAACCAACAAGCTACCGATTCTCAAACGGAAGCCATTTTTCTGTTCTTCTCGGGAGTGCTTTTTTCATGAGAGTCAATGACAGTCCCGGAAACGTATCACGTGCCATATTGCGCGACTCATGCACAGACATTTTTCGCCAGTGAAGCGTGAACATGGCCAAACGAGTGCAACATCATGCAACATCCAAAACGTTGCACGAAAAATTTGACCGTTTTCAAATTTGATCCAACATCATCCAACATGTTGCAACACATCGCAACATATCGCAACAGGGTGGCCAAACGTACGCAACATGTTGTGCCCAACAATGTTGCAAGATGTTGCGTTGAAATGTTGCGAGCGTTTGCCCAGGCCTTAACGTTTTCGTTGCCGTAGCCGTCGTCTTTGCTTATCGACGTGAAATGATCAAATTTGAGGTCATGTGGAGGACGAGAGCACCTGCCGATGAATTTTCATTTTTCTCTCTAAATATCCACACCATTGTCACCAATTTTATTCTTGGAATTCGTACTCACACTTTCCAAGGCCAAGCGACTTAGAGTAATCGCAAAATTATTACAGTAACGGGAAATAATATTTTTAGACAACGCTTAATTAAAGTCCCTAACTACATGAAAAAGCGAAATTTCAGGTTTTGTGTCCAGAACGTCAGCACTTGGGAGATAAAGTTTCATTTTCTCCACTAAATTAAGCGCCGCTCAGAATGGTTTCATTCCTGGGGGACTGCCACACCTTTATCATAATAAAAGTGAGGAATAGTCGTGAAGTGATTGCAATAACGCGAATTTATGTTTTTAGATCACAGCTAACCCAGGCTCACTGTGTGCGTCACGCAGGTATTAAAATATATAGAGAACATAAGAGGCGAAGTTTAGGTCTGAAAATTTGCCAGAAAATGGAAATAAAGATCGATAAAACTTAGCATGTGGTGAGCTGTTGTTGTCTTTAATACGTACACGAAGTTTCGGGAAAAATGGTCCCCGTTCACCTTCCTTCATAGTATAGTGACAAGGTAGGAGACTGAAGCCAGCGTCGGGACTCCGATCGACCCAAAACAATCACGATTTTTTTCGTGAAAATCGAATCCAGTCGCTAAATAAACATGCCAGGCTCGTGGAACATGAATTTCTCTAAACCATGAATCCACTGAAGCCAAGCCACCAGGCTCCATAGAACTTGTAAGTTAACCTGCTAAAGTGGCGGCCAGAAAGCGTTGTCCTCGCGAAGTGTCCAATTCAAAATGGCACTGAACTCGGGACGCCTGGTGACGAGGGGAATATATGTCCCCCTGGAGGAAGGGGAGTCCCAGACTGTTCAGTGAGTTTTGTTTTTAGCAATTTGGGACTCACCTCCCTCCAGAACTTATTATACTCGTCACCAGGCGTCCCGAGTTCAGTGCCGTTTTGAAATGGACACTTCGCGAGGAAACGGTTTCTGGCCGCCATTTTAGGAGGTTAACTTACAAGTTTTACGGAGTCTGGTGGCTTCGCGTTGCTACCTGGAGATGCTTCAGTGGATTCATGGCTTAAAGAAATTCATTTTCCACGAACCTGGCGTGTTTATTTAGCGACTGGATTCGATTTTCGCGAAAAATAATCGTGCTTGTTTTGGGTCGATCGGAGTCTCTAAGCCTGGCTTCCGTCTCTTACCTTGTCACTATACTATGAAGGAAGGTGAACGGGGACCATTTTCCCCGAAACTTCGTGTACGTATTAAAGAGAACAACAACTCACCTCATGGTAAGTTTTATCGATTTTTATTTCCACTTTCTAGCAAATTTTCAGACCTAAACTTCGCCTCTTATGTTCTCTATATTTTAATACCTACGTGACGCACACAGTGAGCCTGGGTTACCTGTGTTTAGATGAGGTTCTCGTTGCCGTTCCCGTTGTCGTTGCTAAAGTTCCCTATTATTGTTTCGTGGCGTTCTTGTCGAGGACTGCGTCGTAATTCTTAAAGTAGGGAGCTTACGCCACAGGTAACCCAGGCTCACTGTGTGCGTCACGTAGGTATTAAAATATAGAGAACATATGAGACGAAGTTTAGGTCTGAAAATTTGCTAGAAAATGGAAATAAAAATCGATAAAGCTTACCATGTGGTGAGCTGTTGTTGTCTTTAATACGTACACGAAGTTTCGGGAAAAATGGTCCCCGTTCACCTTCCTTCATAATATAGTGACAAGGTAGGAGACTGAAGCCAGCGTCGGGACTCCGATCGACCCAAAACAAGCACGATTTTTTCCGCGAAAATCAAATCCAGTCGCTAAATAAACACGCCAGGTTCGTGGAATAGGAATTTCTCTAAACCATGAATCCACTGAAGCATCTCCAGGTAGTAACGCGGAGCCACCAGACTCCGTAAAACTTGTAAGTTAACCTGCTAAAATGGCGGCCAGAAAGCGTGGTACTCACGAAGTGCCCAATTCAAAATGGCACTGAACTCTGGACGCCTGGTGACGAGTATAATAAGTTCTGGAGGGAGGGGAGTCCCAAATTGCTCAGTGAGTTTTGTTTTTAGCAATTTGGGACTCCCCTCCCTCGAGGGAGACTTATTATACTCGTCACCATCATGTTCCACGAGCCTGGCATGTTTATTTAGCGACTGGATTCGATTTTCACGAAAAAAATCGTGCTTGTTTTGGGTCGATCGGAGTCCCGACGCTGGCTTCCGTCTCCTACCTTGTCACTATATTATGAAGGAAGGTGAACGGGGACCATTTTTCCCGAAACTTCGTGTACGTATTAAAGACAACAACAGCTCACCACATGGTAAGTTTTATCGATTTTTATTTCCATTTTCTAGCAAATTTTCAGACCTAAACTTCGCCTCATATGTTCTCTATATTTTAATACCTACGTGACGCACACAGTGAGCCTGGGTTACCTGTGCTTACGCAAGGACGACGACGACGCCGCCAACCAGAGCGTCGTCTAAAAATATTATTTTCCGTTATTGTAATAACTTCGTTATAACCCCATGTCGTTCGAAATGAAAAGTGTGTATCAACATCGCAGGAATAAAATTGGCATGAACAGTAGGGTTGTTTGCGAAAAAAAGTTTTTCCAGGTTCTCACGTCCTCTGCACAACCTCAAATTTAATCAATTCACGCCGTCAGTTCCCAAGCAACGACGACGGCTACTATACGGCAACGCCAACGCCACAAACCAAGAATATCATTGGTTAATTAAGGAAGAAAAAAGTAATCGTGCTGCGCGTTTCAGTGCATTTTTGGTCGTAGTCCACAAAACAACAACGTGAAATCACTATATTTCAAGTTTTGACGACAACGTGAGCATTCAACAGGAAATCATTCAGTTGTAATCACTACTTTAGAATCGTTTCTATAGAGCGTTTTCACTCACGTGACTAAAATAAATGCTAATTTGATGAAACAAAAGAAACTATTTGCACAAAATGGAGTTACAATTCCCAGAGGATTAGTTTGGTACATCAACATGGCCGTCGTTTCTGTGTTTTGGAACACCAACATGGCCGCCGTGACGTCATGTGAAAACGCTCTATAAATCCAGTTATTATTCATTCAAAATATTTCCCCGTTTCTGATTGGTTAAAACCCGGGTCAATAGCCCATGAGCCGAAGCCGAATGGTCAATGACGTTGACCCGTGCAAAGTATTGAGGGCCGAAGGGTCTAATTGTTTTAGCATCACCCAACTAGTTGGAAAGAAAAGGCAATAATAAAGTTAGCGAATGCAAGTTGAAGAAATCTTTATTTGGCCGGAATGAAACGAAAGAAAGCGTCACGCTTTTCGATACTCGAGGACTATTACTAACAGTCATCTAGTAGCGTAGCCAGTCAAAATGCAGGATTTGCATTAGTCCACTAGTTGGGTGATACTAATATATGATAGTTCGCCCCTAATGTTCAAGGTGAACAAGATGGCATAATCGCGAAATACTAGCGCTAAGTTATATATTTATATTTTGCATTGCCGCTGTCTTTGCTAAAACTCCCTGTTTTCTACGTACCAATTGAGCTACAAGGTGAGTACTGGGGGAGACGTTGCTAGGTCGTTTATCTTGGTTCTTGACAGGCAAAATGTCTTGCTGATTTGCGGGCTTTACAATGGGATGTGTCTCCGGTGTTGAGATAATTGAGGGCGTCCCAGGGGTTTGGGGGAACAAGCAAACACGACTAATTTGAACTGGGAAACAGGGGAACAATGACAAAATATTTTAGGGAAGGAAAACAATTTTGACCAATTTTAGGGATCAAAAAGCTGGGAACAAGTTTGTAAGTAATTTGGGAAAAAGGAAACACAAGCAAACATTTATAGCGAAGAATGGAACAAGGACCTTCCTCGGAGGGCCTCATAATTCGCCTACGTAGCAAGCTTATCTTGAATTGCAGTTCTTTTCTGTACTTTCGACGTAAAATTGTCAATTTTCTTTTAAGCATATTCAAGAACAAATCGCAGTTGTCAAAAAAGGCCGTCTATTTTCTCTGCTATTGTCTTCTCAAATAAATGAAGTATGACTTGAAGTTGTGCGGAAATCTTTCCCTTATTTATTAATTCTCTTGAAATGTGAACTTCGCGTTGTGTAAGCTCAAGCCAACAGGTTTCACAGCGGTCGAGTACCAAAATGATCATTACATTAAGTTTTTAAATAATCGACGTATCGATAAAATTTCCCGGGGAAAGCTGAACCTACTTTGATTGTAAAAAATATGCCCAGTTAATATAGATTTCTTGGTTTTCAATCCTTGTACGGTACAAACTCTCATATCTTTTTTCGGATATTGTCACTATAAGGTATGCCTCTCTAGCTGTGACAACATCAACAGAATTCCAACCCTCTCCCTCTGGTGAATGATGTACAAAAGTATTACCAAAGGCGTCTTCCGAGAGTCTTTCAAAAATACCATTGTACTCTTTTGTTTGCCCTCCAAAATTTTGCATAATCATTGTTTTTATCTTGTCTGCTTTTCACACACACCACTGCATGGTCATTAAACATGCAGCGAAAGTATTCATCAGTCTTGAATAAATTTTATTGGTATGCGATTCGTTCTGGTATAGAGACTGACACGACTTGAGTACGAGCGGAAACTGAACTTAAACCACAATGTAATCACAACGACCTCAACAAAGGATGCCACTAAATAAACTTTTAAAAAAAGAGATTTCTAGGTGGTGAAATGACGATTTACTTCGGATCTATTCTTCCTAGCATGATTCGATTAACTGGTTGGTTAAGGAGCAATAAGAAGGGGCTGTGCTAAAACACTATAAACCTGTGAAAAATTAACAGTGCATACCTGTGAGTGCTGCTTGAGACAATATTAAGATGAGCAACGAAGTGGAGAATCGCATAGTGAAGAGCACAGACATTTTGAAAGTTTCCAGTCTACGTATCCCCGTGACCCCTGGATGCAAAGTGATTTAATAATGCATGGCAATTATTCACGGACGAATAAGTACAACATTGGCACGCCACCAAAAGAATGTACACAGGTAGTTCTCGTTTCGCTTTCTCTTCCTCTTTTTGTTAAGCGTGTCGCTTCGCTGCATGTGTGAATCGCTCCAAAACAACCTGGCGCTTTTTCATTGAAAGCCTTTAATTTTGGCATTCGAGGTTAGTCACGTTCGTGTATAACCACATCCAATATCCATATCTAATATCCTACTAGTGCAGGGTCACGTTGTTCGAAGACTCTCTGTCATAAATTCAGTATAATGCGGCTGTGAGGGGAAGAGCTGATGAAAGGGTTTGTGATCCCATGGGAAAGGGTAAGTGGCTTGAGAAATGATAATTCTCTATTTTCGAATTCCCCATAATACACTTTGTTTGCCCCCCAAATTTTGCATAAACTATTGTTTTCAAATGCTCTTGGAGACACTGCATATTCCCAAGAGCATTTGAAAACAGTGGTTTATGCAAAATTTGGGGGGCAAACAAAGTGTATTATGGGGAATTCGAAAATAGAGAATGAAGGTAAACTCTATAATCGACAACAGCAAACAACAAACAGCAAAGTTAATAAGTCGAAACAGCAATAAAAGCCTCAGAAACACAAAAATGTAACTAACCGAAAACCAAAAATATAAAAGTATTGTTGTGTATTAGGGTTCGACACAGTGAGTCAGGCCAAGTGCTTTACACAATTGCTTTATTACAACTGAATCAAGTATCTATATGTACAATGATATCTTCACAATAATCACATAACTGCGGCTTAGGGTGTGCTAACCAATGACTACCGGTTACTTGACAGCTAAGACATACAATAGCTTATAATAGGAATAAACACTACAAGTATCACTTGTTATTGTTCTTTCCACGCCCTTTTCATTCTTTTTCCCACATCCCATCGTTTCTTTTAGCCAGCAAGGCCTTCGCACGAGAAAACAAACGGTTTTCGTGTTCAGCCTTTTATTTGGCGGTTAAGGTCCGTTTCAAACGTCAAACTTTTTATGTGCCGAACGTAATACCTATTTGGGTAGACCCAAATGATTAATTTCGATGGTTGATTCAGACGTCGAACTTTTCAAGTGCCGAACCTAATTATTGGCTTAAACGAATGCCATTTTCAACTGTTAAAATAAGGAAATGAACTGGTAAAAGAGGTTTGAAACGACTTATTTCCATTCCATCCCATTTCTCTTCAGTACAAAAAGCCAAAATAGTTCCTTTGATAATTTACTCGCCAAGTTGGAACAGCTTTATTTGCTGTGTGTTTTTTTTTTAAGGAATTGTGATCATTTTAGTTCACACTGAAATAGCGTTAAAGCAAGTTGGAACTCAACCGTTGTGAGCTGTCTAGTTTTAGGGTGTTGACACCAAGGTCTGTTTGTAAACACAGCACGGTAGTCTCCAGAGCTGCTCACCTCTGTGTTGTGGTTGGAAGGTACTGATTACGACACGATTTCAGTTGATAATATAAAAGAAATCGCTATGCATTATGGGATACTATTCATTTCTCCACTGGTCTTAGGTCTTTTGAGGGTCTTAATTTTCATAACCGGCCTAATAAACTGTAGCTTGCTTTTTTTTTGACAGGTTAGACTCGGAATACGCTATTAACTCGACGAAATCTTCATTAGGTGTTGAGAAACTCCGTTTTTATTCTGAACATGATTTTACAGCAAATTTGTTCAGTTAGAAATACGTCTAATGAAAGGAGGCTTAAAATGAGCTGAAAACTTGCTCTGTAAAAAGGATGTTATCTCCCAATGGCCAAAACGTTTCAGAGAAAGTTCTGCAGAATATGAATACGCGTATGGATGATGCGGAAATTCTGCATCGTATGACAGAGTTACATGCAAAAAGTCTGCACAACTCAGTTTTCCCTCATTATTTGCTTCTTTTTTACTTAATCTAAATGATGCAGAAATTCTGCATCGCATGACAAAGTTGGATGCAAAAATTCTGCACGCCTTTTTCCCCGCTTAATTTGCTGCTTTTCAGTCTACGACATCTTAATGATGCTGAAATTCTGCATCGAAACCCAGCTCGTCGCCGTTGAAAGATGTGCGTGCAAAAATTCTTCACGCACGTCTTTATTTCGCGCAATTCACTTTTCCGACAACAAAGAAAGGATGCAGAAATCCTGCTTTTCCGCTTAATTCGCGAATTTTTTGCAACAACAAGTTCCTTGAGAAACGTGCGTCTAAAAAACAATTAATCGCTTCACTAGCACTTCTTGCGAAACTCAAGTCAAATTATTCCCTTAATTAACTATTTTACCTGTACAGCAAAGGAAGAAATGGAGGGGGTTTATCACACGCGCGATGAGCAAATACATATTGTCTCTCTTCAACTCCTCAAAGGTGCAATGAATACATTCGCCCAAATGAAAAACAAACAGGGAGACGTATTAAAAATCGTTGCATGCGTATATCATAATATGAATAAATTATACACATAAACGGTTAGTTTGTTTGCCTAAGTATACGATACATTCAGACTATAATTACAATTATAATATAACTATTATTAATATAACTATATTATTTTTTTCTTAGTGGGTGAGCGGGCGCAATTCTGCGAGTCCTGCGATCTGATTGGCTCTGGGAGCGGGCGGGATTTTTCCATCTTTCATACGATCGAGTAAATCAAGATTCGGTTATACAATCGAGTAAATCGACATTCCATTGTTATGATCGAGTAAATCGAGATTCGTTTGTATGATGGATTGAATCGAGTAAATCGAGACATAATTATCGGGTAAGGAGAGAGAGACTCGATTAGAACAAAAACGAAAAATTGAAAAAACTATTCTATTGTTGCAACACTCTCTTTCACGCTCAGCTTGATAAGGTATGGGTAGGAAGTTGATCCAGCGTTTAGGAGGCGATAGCTTGTACCCGTGTGCTCGGACACGAATTTACCCGCAAGAGGGTGGGTGTGGAGGGCCGTTCCTCCTTCGCGCTGGAAAACTGAGAGACTGAACGAGAAAACAACGGATCCTGTATTTATTGTTATCCTGGGGTGCGAAAAACACGTGCAACTCCTGCCATGTGTTTATTTGGCAGTTCTGTGTGATATCATGCTTCGCGCTCTATTGTCGAGCATTGTGAATAGGAAAGAAAGGCAGGTGGAATAGAAGAAAAACAAAAAACCAAATAAATTAAAATAAATAATAGATATAAACAAATATATAAATTACATATAAATAAATCTAAATAAATAAAAATAAATAACAAATAAATAACAAAAAGAAGAAAGAAAAGAAAGAGACAGAGGGAGGAAAAATAAAAGGAAAGAAAGAAAGACGATTTCAAAATAAAAACAGATCTCAGTTCAGGCCCCTGCAAAAGTAAAAAAAAAATGCATACCTTCCGAGAGGAAGCTCTTCGGGAAGATGAAGGCATCATCTATGAAAACTTACAATAATAATAATAATGATAATAATAATAATAATAATAAATAATAATAATAATAATAATAATAATAATAACAATTTAAGTTTTTCTTTAAATAATAGACTTATTACTATATCTGCAGTGGCGGATCCAGACCAAGAGGTAAAGGGGAGGGGTGGGGAGGCGCTCTCGAAAAAAAATTGTTGTTGGATATCGAACTTAACAGTCCTGCAATAGACTGAAGAGGAGGCCACACCAGATTGCTGTTTAGTACATTTATACTAAACAGTTCCATGTGTTCGCTCCCAACCATTCTTCATAAATCGCGAAGATCGACTTACTTTGTACAGCTTCTATTTGCTTATAACATTGCTTGATCATCCAAGACTATGAGTTTGCATGTTCCAAATAACTAATAACTAATGCTATATAGACTGAATGCATAAATGGCGGCCAAAAAATTATTCTTTTGTTTATGTGCTAATTAGACTCACTAGCTTCGTTTGCGTGTAAAAAATACAAAAGAAATGTTGTTTGAGAGTGAGGCTAGTGAGTCTAATTAGCACATAAACAAAAGAATACATTTTTGGCCGCCATTTATGCATTCGATCTTTGAGCCAGATCTTTTTCACTGATTCGGGGAAGTTACGTCACCAGCAAGATCTT
>JALIRR010002298.1:27500-37500 GCA_023091755.1 Montipora sp. Colony 1 RG-2022
ATTTAAAACCGTTAACCGTAAAAAAGGCGCGAATTAAAGGTTTCAATTGTCTTGTAAAGAACTCCATTTGCGGGTCGTTTAACTAATTCGGCTAATTACTGTCGTTTCACAACGCCGGAAATAAGGATGTGTCTGAAATTGATCGTACCACGACTTTGACAGATTTGACAGCCGCCTTGACGTTTTGACAGCTCTCGCAATATTCTCTATACTATTCACGATTTTGCCATGCTCCACACCAATAGAAATTAACTGTTATATTTAACAATTATTCCATGAGCGCGCGTTGGATATGAGATGGTAAATAGCCAACGAGGCGCGTAGCGCCGAGTTGGCTATAAACACTCTCATATCCAACAAGCGCGAATGGAATAATTGTTTTATTAAATTCCTTAACTCCAAAAGTTTAGAAGTACGAAATACGAGCGAAAAAAGCGAGACAATCCTAGCGAAATCGAAAAAAGTTGATGAAGATGCGATGTTGTGTAATACCTCGTGGTCAGACAGACGCAGGCTCATCACAAAAACATTTCTTACCTTTTCGCGTAACTCTAAGCTTCGAAAGTGATCCAAACTTTCCACAAAAACGTTTTTCTTTTGCTTTATACCGAAAGAAATTTCGCTTTCTGGCGTAAACATTTTTAGTTTAGCAACGCTAAGCGCAATCATTTACCATATAAGGTCAAACTAAGGTATATGAGTTCCAGTTAATTACTCGAATGTTATAATGTAAAAGAATGGTTAGCCGTAAAAACCATTACCCCATTGAGCCCCTCTAACACTGCCGTTCGAAAAGAACAGGACACCTACTATGGTTATTCATCATCCTGGCCCCTCAGCCATTTATTTTCTTGGGTTGCTTTGAAAATGGAGGCTTCCTCAAAATACGCCCCATTTTTCTCTTCCATAACCTCCTCTACAGTTGGCGGAAGTCAAGAGAGAAAGTTAACACTATTCAGGGCAGGATGGTAATACAGATGCCAAGCGAGACCGAAAGATCTCTTTGAAAATGTTTCATTAAATTTAAAATAAGTAGGAGAACATTGAAATATACTGAAGACCTTAACACTGAATAACTATAACTGACTATTTAAAATTTCAGCCAAACGGTGCAAAACGGTTTCCTACCTGAATCAGTCTTTACTCCTGCAAGAAAAGCCGTTGCCGTCCCTGCAGAGTCTGGTACCTGCTGATCCACGTTATAGGTTTTAGCAAGCGCGGTCCATGGGAACTGTTCCCAACTCAATACGTTCTCCTCTCCTGACTGACTTCTCAGTTGACCCTCAAAGATCCGAGTAGCTGTTACAGTGGTAACACTCATTCCATCTCCGAGAAAGATGATTGTATTCTTGGCTGTGTGGATTATTGGCTTCTTGTTCAGATTTTCCTTTATAAGCTTGACGCCACTTGTGAACCATTTGCTGCTTTCCTGATTCTCGGGAACCGATCCAGGGGTGTCCTCCGGCGCTGGCACGTGTAAAAATAACAACAAATGCGCGGTTTTCAATTGGGTATCGTATGAAAGCACAGTGGTCGGGTAATCCAATCGAAACGGACGCATATATGATCGAAAGAACCAATCAGTAACGCGAAGCAAATTCACGCAACCGGTGGGAAAACGCGCGAGAGAAAGTAACAATTAACTTTCCCTTTGCCACCTTAAAATTTGGCGGGTGATTTTTAAGCCATCATTTTTATGCATCAATCAATTCTAGCGGTGCCCATCCCCCCCCCCCCCCCCCACCCCGGGCAACCGCGGGGCATTCACTCAAGTTGTCAGTCCCGGGGGTGGGGCATTCGCAATTTTATCGCGGCCCGGGGGCTGGGCATAAGCCTACCCCGGGGCGACCCCCGGGCATTTGACACACGTGTTTTCGAATAGACCAATTTCGATATATTGAAATTTAGTCCAAAACAAAAGGCATCATCTCCAGGCTCTGGGGAATAAACTCATACAAATCCTCATATTTATTCCCCAGAGCCTCGAGATGATGTCTTTTGTTTAGGACTGAATTTTAATATATCGAAATTGGTCTATTAACATGGAAGAGTTTATCGGAAAAGACGAGGCCTTCCTTAAAGACTGGCTTGTCCGTCACGGACTCGAAAACTTGTGGATGTTTTTAAAGGTATGTTCTCTCAATTTGAGGTATTTCTTCATTTATACTTGTAAGCATATGAATATATAAAAGCAACAAGGTGAACTAATACCACAAAACAATCACTGACGTGAAGACTGCGTAAACATGACTACTTCGCATTCAAAACTAGCCTAGCAATTTTTAAATTCATGAAAGTGGAGTTAAAATACAGAAGGTTTGCGAATTCAAATGATGCGATCTTCAAGACCAATCTTGCCAGCTTAAATTGCGATTAATCATCATTTAAAATGTCTTGATTCTTCACAGCGACAAGGTGAACTATATTTGGTTTATCAAAAAACGATCACCGACCTGAACACGGCTATTTCGACCCCGGGGGCGGTGCATTTGCACTCTTTCTTCGTCCCCACCCCGGAGCATTTAGACAGCTTACCTTTGTGTCCCCACCCCGGAGAATTTGCCCTTTTTTTTTTTCTTAATGCTAATGCCCGGGGGTTAGCCCGAGGGGGGGATGGGCACTGCTGGAATTGACTGAAGCATTAGCGTAACAATAGTATGCCAAACCGAGACAATCGAGCAGTAACCTGCGACATTGAAAGCCATTCTATATTTTCGATGTAAAGAGAATGACGGTTTTGAGTCAAATATACAAAATGTTAAGTGAATGGTGAATGCAAACCAGTGTAAAACTTAAGTCATCTAGGAAAACGGTAATTTTAACCAAGTACCGAAGCCTGACTGCAAATTGTTGACAAGCCGGGTCCACCGGTTTCAAATCGAACCACCGAAATGTTCTTTGTAGAACAAAAGAGCAAGAGAGCCAAAAAACTAGTGGAATACGCAAAAGAAAGAAAACAAAAGGGATACAACAATGAACTGAAGAAAAAAAGGCTGAAAAGACAAAGCGGAAAGCTGTCAAGTAAGAACTTCTTCTTGTGTGGTTATCAACTGTGGGAAATCGCCTAGAGCTAAAATTCACGTTACCCCACCAGTAGAATGAAGTAGAAGCTGGACACAATGGCGAGTTTAATTAAGCTAGCGCACTGATCATGAACGGCAGCGTCAACGAAAACTGAATCACTTTAAAATGAAACTTTGCGCAATCGTAAGCCTTACGGTATTTCGCGACTCATTATTCCATCACTGGTGATCACGTTGTACATACAATACGGGCGAAACTCATCCTGTAACTCGCTGTGTATGAACGGTTTTAAGTAAACATAGAAAATGTTGTACTGATGCTCACGTTCTCTTCAATTGAAACCCAAAATTTGATAATTTCACCTTAGAGATAATTTTGCTTTTTACATCGGTGGTAAATTGTTCAGTTCATATGTCATTTAAGACCATTTAATAAGGCAGTAGCGTATTTCTGAGTAGAACCGGTCTCTTGACGATGCCCTTCTGCAACACACGATAATTGAGCCTTTCATAAGACTTCGTAACTGTCATTCTACAGCAAATAACAATACGTCAGCCTTTCATCAAGATGTCCAAAATTCATTTCGCGGCTGTTGTGTCGCAATACCGCTTTGTTGACAAACTCATCTACGACAACTCTTCCTACACCTGTCATTTTTGACAGAGTTTGAGAAGAGTAGATGTCAATCGAAACATTATGTTATTTCAATTTGCTGTAAAAAGGAGTCTCCAGTGTTAGTTCACGGCAGAATTGCAATAGCGAGATCTCTTCATAACCTGTTGGCGATTATCTGGATTATCATCTCTGTACTCTGGGAAAGCCGAATAGCATATACGCTGAATTTGTTTCGTCTTAAGCTTTAATCCGATGTTGATCAAGAGAGTTTCCGGTGTAATAAGATCCCTAAATATTACGGTCAGAGAGGAGGTTGCAGATAATTTTATGATAATATCATTAGTTACGGAATGGATATCGACTGTTTTCCCCTCTAAAATACGTCTCGAGATATTGACCTCTCAAAAGGGCAAACGATTGTAGGCCTAGGGAGTGCAACTTTATGGATGTTCATGGTTTCTGTCGCCCTTGAAATCCTTTATCGTTCCTTGGAATCCTTCGTTACGTTGGAAGTTTGCACTAAAACGAATGAAATATGATTGATCTAAAAAAGCCTTACCGGAACGCCTTGATCTCGATGGTTCCTCCGGCCGATTGGAAAGTGTAATTGCCAGGATAAGAGAGACAGCGACAACCACTGCTACCGCAATTAACAGCAACCCGTTTCTTGTTGTAGTGCTAATCCAGGCCATACCTCAATTTCTAGTTGATGAATATGAAATTACCTTGACAAAATATACACGCCCCATGCCTCCCTCCTAGAAAAGTTTGCAGAGGTGACGGCGCACCACATTCCCGAGTTCCAAGGTTGACAATTTGCCATCGCCTCCAGCTTCTTATTAAATCATATGATAACTAACTAACCCCTAACTGGGGGGGGGGGGGGGGGGTTGACAGTGAACTACAATCATTCCTTTAAAGTGCCCCTGTGACCAAAAAATCAATTCATATTTTTCTTTGGATTTCAAAACTATGTCAACAAAACACTTTAAACCTTGATTTCAAAAAGACACCTCTTTATTTTAACTGGAATTTTCCTATTTAATGGTCCGCCATTACTAACATTATGTTCTTGAGAGAGCTGGATCGAGGAGAAAATGACGTCAAAGGCTCACTACTTTAAGAATACAATACGTGTGTACGCTGCAAAATTAATATGCAGCACGGGGATTTTGGGCTCTCACGCTTTGCATATATAATAAGCTGCGTGAGCCTCTGACGTCACGTTTCCCTGGATCCAACCGTCTGAGTTTTGAACGTGAGTAATGGCGGTAATACACTCAAAGTAAGCGGCCTTTGGATAAAAAGCAAAGCTCAAAATTTTGCCTGTCAGGTGTTAAGCAAACACACTTTCAAAATCTGAAGGAAAAAAGGAAGTGGTTTTTTTTATCACAGGGGCATTTGAAAACGGGGTTATACAGATTCAAGGAAAAACAGAGATGCATCCACGCTTTCTGCGGAGGGCAGCAAACTATCCGATGCCACTATACACTCTCGATTACAAAGATCACCTACAGGTTACATTAAATGTAATTAAGATTTTCCTCTTGGGAGAGGAGTTGAAAAGTCTAACTGCTTCTTCATTTCCAATCTTATAAGTCGTTTCTCGTGTGTCCTACAAAGAACAACTGAATCTTTCAAGGAATTTCATCGTGGTTGTAAGACCGATAGCATGGGCACTCTTCACCACCCGAGACAGTTCAGCCACACATCATGATGTACACGGGGAAGGCAACAAATGATGTAAAGTGATACTTTTCACGTGAGCACTATCCATGTTCTCACCCCATCAAAATAAATTGTTTGCTTTAGAGTTTAGTTCAATTTCCGAACGATTGAACCACCAACATGGTCGCCGTTTCTCTGTTGGGGACACAAACTTGATGACCGCCGTTCCGTGTCGTCACATGAAGAGATCTCTTTATGGGGAAACCCTCTTGCCACAAATTTTGGTCATGAAGAGCAATAGCCAGCTTAGCTGGCGGTGATGTTGTTGCGGAGAAGGCTGGGGCCAGATTCTTCGTTTCCCCCGCCCCAGCCTTCTCGCTCTCCGCAACAACACCACCGCCAGCTCCTCAGGCTAGAAGAGCAATGACGAAAAATTGTCTCCTCTTATGATGTTCAGGATTGAAGTCTGACTTCTTAGCATGAACCCTGAATCTTTTATAGGTTTCTCGTGATGATACACCAGCAATTTGCGTCGATGCTGAAAAATATATTCATCGACGAAAGGAATTGAGGACGATGTTATTATTATCATTGAAGGTTTTTCTCGTGTCCAATTTAAACGGACATTTGGTCATATCGATTTCAAACAAAAATTCCGCGCTCGAACCATAATATCAGCGTAAAATATTGAGTTCTCTAAAGTAATGCGCATGGCCGTTATACGGCCATGCGCATTACTTTAGCACCCAACCCGAACAGAGGGATTTATGTACGCCACCTAAATCCCCCTGTTTCCGCTCATTGATCATTTAAATTAAGTTGTTCTGCAGGTGCCCGAGCGCCTTTGGCAACAATAGACCTTTTTCGCTTGTACATTTTGTTTTCCCAATACAGATCATGTGATAATACTCGGGAGGTTTGGTTCTTTCTTTTCTTCATTAAAAATAGTGGATGCAGACATATTCATGCTTCCATGCGCTCTTTTTAATGAGCAAAACAAAGGACCAATCCTCGTGAGTATTATCACATGATTTGTATTGGGAAAACAAAATGTACAAGCGGAAAAGGTCTATTAGCCAGATCGGCTGCCATGTCTTTTTCGCTAAAAAAAAAAACGAAAAAAAAAAACAGAGAGCTGAATTCCCAGAGGTTGAGTTTGGGACACAAAGGCTGCCGCTTCTTTGTTTAAGCGCACAATCAAGGCTACCATTACCCTATACGTAAACCAAGAATCATGTTTGACTTAACCCGAATCGAGATTTTCAGACAAATACCACTGATGGTCTAGATTTATGACCATTTGGAAACTTGAGAATTTAGTACATTCGTTTGAACTAAAAAAAGCTTTTACCCTCTAAGGGAATTTCTAGAAAAAAAGAAGTCCGATTTTTATAGTTTTAAAATTTCTATCATTTTTCTCGCGTTGATTTTCAATTTTACCTCCCATTCGTCATGACCCAGGAGCAAGTTTTTTTTAGACAGGATGATTTTCTGGGTTTTGGGATGCTTGTTTTCAGTAGAAACACCCCGATTACTTCGTTTTATTTATTATCATTTATTTGGACAGAATGAATACTAGCACACTATTTCCGTACTCATTTCAGCCTGCTTTTTATAGCGAGTCTCCGTACGAAGTCAACTCCACAATTACTTGTCGTGTTACCAAGACTGGCACCAACAGTTTCAGGCAACCAAGACATAATCAGATGTCGCTCTATATTCTACGATGAAGCGGCTCGTTAACTGCTGTTCAGTGATGGTGATCGTTCCTTTTTCCATATCGGGTGGGCTGCGGTCGATGGAATTCTCTCAACTGTCACGAACTCGCACGCATTGTCCTTCCCGCCATAATGATGCAGTAATTCCTCCATAGCTTTTTCTTCGAGCTGAAGTAAGAATGACACCACTTAACTGAATAAAACAGCTCTTTACAGTATTACCGAAACCAACAGTTTGAACAATAACGAAAACACGATTGCTCCGAGTTAACATTTGCCCAATACAGCTCGCATGCAAGAAAACCCTTAACTTCGAGCCCTGGACTGTTGAGCCGACCTGGATCCAAATCTTTGCGCCAGATCAAACTAAAAGAAGCGCCCGAAAAGAAGCGGTCCTTCGTGTGCATGTGGATTGTCTGTGAATCAACAGTCTACCACTCTTACCTGTGTCATGTGAAATGGCTTTTTGCTGATTCTGTACAGGAAAGAAAAAGGAAAAGAGGAAATGACACAAGCAAAACCAACACGAACGCCATCCCATGATAGCAACGCGAAATTGCTTCTTAATATGATTATGTGAAGGGGCTGCCGTTACAGATTAACTTGAGATTTAAATTTGGAACATCAAAATCAAGTAAATGTTTAGAAAAATATCTCCGGCAGGAGGTTGGATTAATGACACGGTCCGGGTCGTAGTGGGATTGGCGTACTCGGCGGAAGAAATTCTATCGCCGAACTTCGTATAGGATCTTCCAATTGCTAGTTCGAATGCTCCACGAGTATGTAAGGCACGCGAAAGGTAGGCCATTGAACTACATTGAGGTGACAATCATCCTCTTATACCGCCGTTAATAGGACGAAAACGTTTAACAGTGATATTGCATTTATACAAGACGAGGGATGAATTTATTAGACGCGGGCAGCATTCTAAATATTCATACCTGTCAAGATAGGAAATTTCTTGCTCTTGTGATTCAAGAATTGAAGAGAAAGCTACCGGCGAAGAAGGCGGGGAACTTGCGATAGAAATCGACTGCCACACACTGCCGAGAAAAACAAGAAAAGGTATCATTATAAGGTACCAACGCGCCGAAGGAAGACAGGAAAGAAAAAAATAATTTTCGTACACGCTACCGTGTCGCTTCACTTTATTTACCCTTACGAATAGTATAGCGGGCAAAACACGCGTTTGCGCAAAACAAAACAGAAAAACAACAACAAAACAAACAAATTAAATCGAGATAAAACCTTTTTGCGCACGCTTCCGTGCCTTTAACCTCTAGGCCTCAAAACAAGGAATGAATGCACTTGCGCGCCAAAAAATGTAATTTTCACGTTGTTGCAGTGTTATGAATGTGAGGTGTCAACATAGTGTCAACCATTTTGCGCCCGGTATGCGGCTCTCCATGTCTTTTTACAGTTGAGGTTTGATGTAGTATTTCAAAGTTTTTTTTGCAAGGGGTTGTCATTCGATGGCATCTCTTTTTGAACAGCACATTACTACTGTATTTTTCCCTTACTTGGTGTTATCTGATCAATAAGCGAAATTCCCCTTCTTGTATACTTGCATTACTTTCTCAGTGTTATTTAGCTTGAAAATATTTTGCTATCGTTTCACTGCAGAGTAATTAGACAACAAATTCCTTTTGTAAAACTCTTCCCGGCAGAAAATCTTTGCAAATATTCGAATGTACTGCAGGCGAAGAAACGCCGATACACGCGAAGTTACATTAACCTGCTTGCAATACTTCATTTCGAAAAATTATAATACTGTTTTATTTATTATTCTTTTTTTTTTAACGTTAACTAAAATTGTTGAAACTACCTCCTACAGAGAAGATGATTTATCAACGTAATTTACCTATTCGGAGGAGACGATGGTAGACCAGAAAAGCGCTCACAGCCAGTGTTGACATCATCCTGGTCATCAAAATCAGGCGCGGTCGCATAGAAGTCAGGTTGAGAGCGCCAACTAAACGCCAAAAAAGAAGCTTTAAACAAAGAAGTAGCATTTTTACGTCTTACCCAAAGCCAGTAAAGTTCTTAATGCAATAACAGACTATGACAAAAAGAGCGTTTACAACTTAAAGATAACGCGGTTGAGTGAATTTAATTTGACGTAACTACTGTCCTTGTACTTCTTTTTGAATTTTTGGGGAGTACACTGAGGTCAAATATGCCAACAAGACAACTTCAATCCTTCGTTATTCATGTAAGGGCTGATTTAATGTCATTTATACGCTGGAAATTTGATAATACGTCTGGGAAACTGAAAAGATGTTATTTAATTTCAACGTATAGCTGTTTCTCTAATGATCTGAGACCATTATTCGGATAAATCGGGACATGTAATTCGACACTCAATTATGAATCACTCTCATATAAAAACCATTTACCTGAGTTTTTTCCTCGCTGATCCTTGTTTCTCCGGAGATGCAATAACCCTGGGCGAAGCGGGTGAAAGCTCCACACCTAGGGGCTTCTTTCCAGACTGCCGCTGTTCCTCTTCTTGCATAACATCTCTGAGATAATTCACTGGAACAGGATCTTTGCCAACACCACCCCTAGGATACAATACCCATCAGGTCCGGGTTGCTCGAAGCATGGTTAGCGCTGACCAGTATTAAACACCATTGAGCCCTATAGGTTTTGATACCTCATAACCAACGGTTAGCGCTAACCAGGCTTCGAGCAACCGGCCCAAGAGCAATAGCGCAACAAACCTCGTCTAAACACACAGTTTTTTGTCCGCTGTTGTTGCTCCGAATAAAGCCTTAAAGGGAACCTTCACTCTTACTACAGAATAATGTTAACAAACAAATTTGTTCGAAATTTGTTTTTAAAACAGTGTTTATATCAAGAAATGCGAATTCTAAAATCGTTTATCTTCACTTTCAACTTTGCGGGGGCACCCATCTTGAATAATTATGACGTGTTACGGTTGCCCTATTACTCTGACACAAAGAGCTTTTGTC
>JALIRR010002298.1:45000-57572 GCA_023091755.1 Montipora sp. Colony 1 RG-2022
AACTTACATAAGAAAAGGCTTCTATCAAAGCAAGGTCAACTACAGCCTCATTTTCATTCATAGGCCTGGTAACTAAGCACACAACTGTAAAATGGACTATTAGGGACTTTAAGATTTTCTTTAAACTTGTCTCGATTGTTCCCTACAATATGGTGACTCGAAATGTGCAAATGCAGGAGTTGAAAAAATAGGTCACCAAGCTCTTTTGGGAGATATAACTTGCTCAAGTTACTAATTTAATCATTGCGACTTCATCTATCAAGGACTAGTTTGTTCCATCAGTTCACGCTACGTTTCGCAGGAACATGAAGCACAGCTTTGACGTAATTCTTGAAATAACAAAACAGGTGTCTTGTATTGTTCAAAAGGAATAATTTAATGTTTGTTTTATGGCACAGGCATAAGAAGTCTAGAGGCAGCGTGGTCGAGTGGTTAGGGCGTTGGGTTTGCATGCGGCTTCTCCGGGTTCAAATCCCGCTCTAACCTCTGGTTAGGATTTGTTTCCGGTTGTCCCGGATTCAACTCTACCAGGCTTTCTAAATAGCAAACTGGTTGCCTCCTGCCAGTTAGGGTTCTTAATAATGTTTCTGTTAACTTTGAATTGTTTCTTTCACATTGTTAAAAGTGGGATGCCTGTAAACTAGCTTGATAGCAAAGTGCACTTCCACTATAAATAAAGCATTTACATTTTTGCATTTACATTTACATTTTACAGGCACACGTCATGAAAAGGCACTGACCACAAACATTCCTCGGGTACGTGATCTCAAGGATACAATTGTGTCCACGAGTGATGGCTACGAATACTTTTTTCCCTGTAAATTTTTTTTTTGGGGGACGTAATTCTTTTAATTTTTTTTACAGCAAAAAGAGGAGGAGTAAGAGAATAAAATTCTACCAAAAATAAGATAGGTCACCAACCTCGTCTAGGAGAAAACAGAGATCAAACCGGGCTTGACCCCTCGACAACACGTCCCCCCGATAGCGCGGTTTCACTTTCACTCTCGAACTGAAATGACACTTTCGCATCAGCAAGGCTATCACTCGACTTTTTGTTTTGCGAGGGTCTAAAAAGTTTTCCGTTTTTCTCGTTACTGTTGTGCTCTAAAAACGACCATTCTTCTTTCTAGCGAGCTTTCCCGCACGAAAGGTCGCCATTTTGAAATGCTTTTGGCCACGTTCGATACTTCAATATTCGCACATGGCTACGAGTCTTTATGATTAAATTTAAACAGTGTTTCGTTTAGAAATCTCACTCGAAACTTGTGAGACAAAGAAAACAAAACTGATCCGTGAAATTTGACCATAAATCCTTTTAGCCATGCCTGAATACGAATAAGGCCTACGCTGTTATGCGCAGAACAGGATGCGCAGTGCACCTTAAGATCTACTACGGCGACGAGAACGTCACTTCAAAATGTAACTTTGCACAATCCTAAGTCTTTCGCGGTTATTTCATCTTGCCACTTCGTACAACGTGGGCGAATTATCCTACAATTGAATTCATTGAATTTCCTTTCTTTTGTAATTAATTCTGACAAAAAATCATTCCAGAAGAAATTATTCATCGTCTTGTAATGTTCTAGGGAATATTCTTCTTTGGTCAAATGCTAAGATTACAACTTAACCGTAACTTTTAAAGCGATAGAGAAAAGAGTTACCGCTTCACGAAAAAAGGAAAACTCCGACTAACACTTTTCTCTTCATTTAGTAAGGATCTGACAATTTAGAGATGACGTACTCTACGGAAAAATACTTACCAGACTTCGGTAAGCTTTTGAAGTCTCAACTAGCGCTTCATGACTGAGAGAATTCAAAGCCCTAAAAGGATTGAAAAGACAGACAACGAAACATTTTAAGTTCAACTACGTACCACCTCCTTCTTTCGAAGTTCCTTGCCAGCTAACAAATTTATTCAAAGAAAAAATTCCGACTTTTCCCCTTTCCGCTCCCTTTCATCCTGTCATTTTATGGCTATTGCCCCAATTTTAGCGCAGCTTGAGCACGGAGATACCACTTCGGAGTTTCTTGGTTTAACCGCTTACTAGGTTGGCGGTCGAAATTCAGAGGCATTTCCAAATAAATCAACCGCGACTTCAATTCTCCGCAAATCGTCGCTTTTCACGCGCAGGTAACCTTAACTTATCCCGAACTCGAAAGAACCCTCTGATTCTGTGATTTAAGGCACAAAACTTAAGCTAGCTTAGACTGTGGGATTCAATTGAAACCAATCAAAACGGACTCCTTTGATCTGTTTTCGTGACTGGTCCGTATGTTAGATTATCATATGGCCCGTGCGGCCCCTCGCGCGCTTTCATTGCAGAACTATTGGGAAAATCCCCGTATGAGGGCCGTACGCATTAGCGCGAGCAGGGCCGGAAAAAGCCGTACAGCCCTATTGGGAACACGTACTGCTCCGCGCGATGCAATTTTAGGGGATTTCGTCACTTTTAAACATCCAAGTAATTTACAGTTAGAAAAGCAAATGCAAACAGCATATTAGATAAACTTCCTGTGCAGAATTTTCTTTTTTATTTTGTACTAACTTCATTTTCTGATCATGAGTGCTAATAAATAGTGTAAAGAGCCCATATGATAAAATGCTTATTGACTGAGTGGGAGGACCTGACAGGAAAATATTTGGCGCGAGGGTACGCCAACCTCGGGCCAAATATTTTCCCGTCCGGCCCTCCCACTCAGTCAATAAGTACATATAATAACATTCTCTTTCCATTGCCTCGTCATCAACTTGAACGTATAGAAAATAGCTGTAAGAGAACTATGTACTACCAGACTCATAGCTGTAAACACGTTAATCTTAAGATCTCAGTTTCAAACCTGGCTTCCAAAAAATATCCTAGATTGTTTGTAATGAACTCTGTGCAGACATCTCGAAGTTGATTAGCATTATACAATAAGGAAAACTCCAGAATCTGGGTTACATTTTTCAAGGTGACTGTAAAAAGGAAAAACACGTTTTGTTAGAAAATATCAAAACTCTGTCCTTTATCTGTTGCTCTTTGCAAGATACCCATGTTCGTGATGGCGTTCCCTCGTTCGCATCTTCAAAAACTGATATTCTTTTGGTCAATATCGAAGATAAGACTTGACTTGTGTTGATTGTTAATTTCAGTTTACAGTGTCCCCAATTTGTGCTCCAGCGCTAGAACGACTAACGACACCTAAATAAAGTTACTTTACTTTACTTTTTACTTTTTATTATATGGACGTACTTACTAAGATTTGAAATCGCAGCCTCGCAAATTTCCTTCAGTCGGTAAATAAGCAACTGCGGATAAACATTGATCAGAACATCAAATTACAGTAAAGCAATTGAGGAGTGACGGTAATCTCCGTTGTGTTAAAAGTAGTTCAAGGAAGTTTCATCACACACAATGGCGTGATCACGAGAAGTGGGGGAGTCTCAAAGGGGTGTCATGTGGCTCAAGCAGGCTGTTCACTATACCACAGAATACTTGCATTGTGAAATTTGTAAACGGTATCAGACAAATTGAATGAATGCTATTGTAAATCGCGACAATTGTCCTTTATTGGAAACAGAATACCAGACAACCTGCAAGACTCCAACCGGTTTCAGATTAATTTTTGTTTTCCTACGTTTCCTAAGAATTTCATCGAAAAAAAGGACAACTTGGTATCAAGGCGCATCTATCTGCATGGAATGCGCTTGTAAAAACTTCGCCTTCGCCTTAGCTTGTCAATGCAACTGGTCGTACAGATCTTTATTATATACATACTGAGATTTACTCATGCACTGAAAAGGCGGTTCCCAAGCTGGTCTAAGAACCCAACAGCCAATCAAATGGCGCGTATCGTTTTTTTCCACGTGTGAGGAAAACGATACGTCCAATCAGGCACCGCGTATTATGTTTTTTGACGTGTGAGCCGTAACAAAGTGATTTTCGTTCAGCTGGCAGTGTTTCGCTTTTTAAAGAAATCTTAAGCCTTCGCAAGTATTGAAGCTTAAACACATGAACGAGAAAAATTTCGTTGATCGCGATACTTCAGTCGGGGATTACGTGGAAAGTCTCGAAAACAAGAACGCGAAAGAGAAAACGAAACGAGATGTGAAATTGGTGGAAATGTGTTTGAAAAACGGAAAGAGCGACGAGCGAGAAGTGCAAAACATAGAGGCCGCAGAATTAAACAAGCACCTTGGCGGAGTTTATTCGTTCTGTGAGACGTAAAGACGGAGAGGATTATGAGCCTTCAAGTTTAAGATACCTTGTTTCAAGTACCGAGAGACATTCGAAATAATATTTTCACATTCTTTGCTTTCTTTAATGTCAAATTTCTGACACAAATTTAAGCTTACTATCGATCTCAGACGTCCCTGGACAAGGGCTTTTTTTTAAGCCCACTTCACGGACTGTTGATTTCAGTCTGCGGTTGAAAAATTCTGATCACGTGATAACATTTTTTGTGGCTCTGCGGTTTTGAAAATACCGACCACGTGGCGCTAGTCCTTCGTTCTTCCCACGGCCGACAAAAGAAAAAAAACCTGAAGGAAAGTTTCCACCTGCTTCTTATTTTCTCGGACAAGGCTTTTCCTGGGTTACCCGTAATAGCTTCGGCCGGTTTTACTCGCCGTCAACATCGTTTCGCGTTTTTCTCTTTGGGAAGAGCAACAGAGAATAGCGTCATGAGATCAGTATTTTCGAAACCGCAGAGCCACAAAAAATTTTATCACGTGATCAGAATTTTTTAACCGAAGACTGAAATCAACGGTTCGTGAAGTGGGCTGACGTTTACGGACGTCTGACATCGATAGTATGTCATAATCTTTGCATGAGTTTTTGACTTGAAGTCGTGTAACAGAGTTTTGTCTTGGTTTGTCATTAAAGACAATAAACAAGAATTTAAATCTCAGTATGTATATAATAAACACAATACCACAAGGAAAGTGCTTTATACAGTATTTACGCACTCGTTGTTTTTGTATCAGAAATCTCACTCGTTCGCTGCGCCAACTGCTCGTGCTACGTCAACAACTCGTGCGTAAATACCGTACGCCCGCACTTTCCATGAAGTATTCTATATTTTACTCATACGGTGTCTATCGCCGTTCTTCAGAATGGTATTGCAAATGGTAGCATGCTGGTATGCATACCTGATCCGCCACAATAAGGACCTGACCAAGCAACTCTAAGTCTGCTCTCTCTGAAGTTAAAAATGATAAATAAAATTAAATCAATCCCGTTTTAATGGCCTAGTCTCCTATAGCCCAGCGGTAGAGCAACCGAAGTAGCAATCGGAAAGTAGTTGACGATTCCCGCAAAAGGGCATTTTTCCCGAATATCTCCGCGTCACCATCGTAAACGTTAACGCCACAAAACAAGAAAATCATTGCCTAAAAGAAGAAAAATAATCGTACTGCACATTCGGCACATATGCTTGCTGCTCTCTGCCCAACAACGACGTGAAATCACCAAGTTTGAGGTTCTAACCACCACGTGAGCGTACAAAAACAAACCTTTCATTCCGGCTATATTTTAATCTGAAACTGTTCGTACCAATTTATTTTTAGGATACTTGGCGCACACTGTATCACGTGAACGAGATCATGGACTAATCGTGAGAAACTTACGATAGCTCAAAGTTATATTTTGAGGTGACGTTTTCGTCGATGACGACGTCGTAGAATTTAAAATCCCCATTACATTCTTAATTTATGGGGGTGACACTGATCATCTCTTTTGTCACGTGCGCAGGCTGAAATGGCACATTTTTAATTTTTAAAATTTCACTCTCAATAGTAAAACAGGGCAACTTTTCATCTCAACCTAGTCTAAGGGTCTACAAGCAATTGCAAAAAGAGTTGAGACACTCACTGCTACACAACCGTACAATGCGTGTCATTCAAGTCAGCGCATCCCCAATCCCCCCTCCCCTAAACAAAGTTGTTTTCATCTCCAATTGGTATTCAAACTAACGGCTATCAACATTGAGAAAAGGGGGGAGGGAGGGGAAGGAAGGGCGTTAGGACTTTTCTTTTGAACTGGAAAAGGGATTTTAGGAAGAATTAGGGAATTTTACATTCAGTGTGAGTCTCAACCTTTTTACAACTGCTTATAGCTTCCGCGTGTTTCCTACAGCCCAGCAGTGGACCATTCGAACAGGTAATTGGACACTTACAGGTCTCACTATCGTGCAGGAGCAATCGGGTTTTTTTTTTCTCAACTATCCTCGGATCATCATCGAAACATACATTTTCTCAAAGCAGGTTATTATCATATTATTCTCGTGATTGCTCTAGAACGGAAACGGAATGAGGCTAATTAGGGTGAGACTTCAATCTCATACCAGTTTCAATCGAACCGCGAGAGCACGAATAAGGTCTAGTCATTTAAACATGCAAAGAAAAAGGCGCCATAATATTCACAACGAATATACAAAACACGATGACACTTACTTTGAATTCGCCCCGCTTGTCCAGTGTAAAGAAAATCTAGCATTAGCTCCAGAGTGTCGGCTGAAAATGGCAACTTGATGGTCTTACAGTGGCCGCTGGCCTTTAAAAGGAAATTCAGAAGCGCACATTACAAAATGAATCACTGCAACCCTTTCAATTCAGCTGAGTTTGAGATCATTGTGGCATGATGGTGGATCGTGGAATTTCTCAATTGATCTTTTGGAGCCATTTCCTAACGACGACGTCATGGTCTTTCAAATCTAAAGTTATTTCACGACAAAGACCAAATAATCTGGGACAGTTCAAATGTTATTCGTACACACAACATTTGTATTAACACTGAATGGAATCGCTCTCTTATCAAAAACGTTCAAAAATATCCCTGCATCAATAAGCACCGCCGATAGGAAATCCGAGTATCTCGAGGTGCACAGAACGTATGCGCAATAACAATAGCAGGCACCGTCCTTAACGCCAGATGATTTTACTCGCCGATGGGGTGCGGCTGCAGGACTGAAGGGTTAAAGACCACCTTCGGGATTCGCCGCTCAAAGAAAGCTGTAACCATATCACCATCTTCTTTACAACATGCTCTATTATGTACTTGTGTCGTGCAGATTCATTATACACCACACGCATGACCGCCTCAAGGAAAGCTTTCACTAAAACTGTCAGTACAACGATTAAAAAACAGTTTTCTTTACCTCCAACCAGTCACTGGCCCACATGCTTCGAAAGTAATCTGTCAAAAATCATGAGTGTGTTTTAAAAACAGGCAGATGTATGTTATTCACAGGCCTTGGTCGATCCGTGTAGGGAAAAACTGCGCCCGAGGTCTCGAGTATGGCACAAGGCCGCAGACCATGGCCGTAATCTAGACCTTTTCCTAAAAAGACATGCTGGCTGGGAACCATTGCTTCAGACTGGCCTGCGATGATTATTATCAAAAGAGAAATATCAGGCAATACCGCAATTATCGGTTGATTCTGTTCACAGTATTTATTAATTTGTAAAGCAACACTGTTTACTTTTAAAAACATTTAAAAGAATTCAAAGAATCTATTTTTGGTCATAACGCCGGATCATCACACAAGCTCACGCAACCAGGGCTACGACTCCGCACAGGTTGGCAGGCAAGATAGAAAACGTCCGCCCGTTCCTAGAGCCAATCAGATTGCAGTATTCCACAATGATTGCTGTAACTTTATTATCTAGGACAGTGACTTGAACTGAACCTACCAAGTCCTGCCACAAGAATACACTTATGGCACTGCAACTCGGTTCCATCTTCACAAACGATCACAACATCGTACAGGTCTGGACTGAAAAGAGGAAGCCAAACGTATACTGAGCAAGGATTGGGAAGGCAAAATACATAAATGGGCCTATGACCCCTGACTTTCAAAAGTTATGGGCCATATTCGTATAAGTATGGGTCATTGAAGTCATGGGGTGGGTCAGATGACAGGGAATACAGTATTGATTAGTACAATTCGTGGAAGCAGTACATTATCTTTTTACTGTGGTTAATGAGTACCTCCGGCCTTAAGATTCCTCATGGGCCCGATGAGGATAAGTAGTACGTAATGAGTACCTACTTACATTTCATTTCATTTAGTATTTCTCAGTTACAGTTAATGTATGATATCTAACCCTGTCCCAGTCTCACTCTTAAAAAAAACATGTTATTATAAAATTCAACTCAAGAGCTGTGTTAAAAACTGTGGTAACAACTGTTAACAACTCTGGGAAAAACTGTTTACACTGAGTTTATCAGTCGTATCGGTGTTATCATTTTTGCGATCCATCTTAGCGGACTGGGCGTTATAAAAAATTAAAAGTGTTGTTTGTTCTTGACCATCTACTTTTGGAACTTTCTTCGGAGGCATTATAACGAAAATGCAAATGAATTCTTATTCGTTCCGGTGAAAACGGCGAAAACAGAATGGCTCGACAGAACCTCGTTTGCGAGCTGACAGCGAGGAGAGGTCTGGGGACGAAAATAAGCGAACATGAAAGAAACAAAGACACAGATCGATATTTCATGTTTTCATTTCACGTAATTTAAGACACAGATTGAAGTGCATATCACCTATTAGTAAAATCCAACTAGTGGTCTATTATCAATGCAGCGTTCTGATTGGTTGAGCTACTAGTAGGCTATTTGTTATAGCCCACTAGTAGCGAAAAGCGCCGGCTTTGAAAACCAAAACAACAATTAAAGTCTAGCTTTAACTAGCGAAAGATGTTTTGCCTCGCCCTTATGGCCTCTGAGTCAATAGCCCATTCGGCCTTCAGCCTCATGGGCTATTGACTCAGAGCCTATTCGGGCTCGAGGAATAATTGTTAATTATTATTTCACTATTACGCCAAAAAGGTTAGAGAAATTGGGGGTGGGGTAGGGTCAGGTGCATGTACAGGTGGTACATGTATCTCCCCACCCTAGTGTATTTTTCGTTTTGATGTGTCAGTACTAACTGTGACATTTTGCCATAGTTTAAGAGGTACATTAGCACGAGCATTTTACACTTTCAACGGTTTTTTGCACAAGCTATTGATAAGCGTGAAAGCGATAATCATTAGCAAATCTTGTCTACGTGAAATGATCTTTAGTGTGAAATAGCCCTGTTTGCCTCGGTTTCAAAGCGAGTCCTGCTGCACAACCATTCAAATGGAAATGAGTGATGTCTTTTCACGCAAATCAAACTCATTATCATTTGAATGGTTCAGCAAGCACCAAGACTGGTTTTGAACCAGAGGCAAACAGCAATTCGAAAATGGCCTATTGATCTACTTCTCGTATCACTGCAGAGTGATTAGGGAACAAGGAACCTAATGTACAAAATGCACCATTTCTCCTAAATCACTGTCTTCTCACCAGTTCAATCTTGAAAATGTCATCGGTTTAGCACAACTTAAGAGAGTGTCCTCTTCACCCTTCCTACAAAAAAAGATAAGACCACCGTATGGATACAAAAAGTTACAACGGCTGGAAAATATCATAAGGTACCATACAGCTCCGTAATAAGTTATGGTACTTTGGAAACACGTATTAACAACGTGTCCAAACGTGTTCCATCAGCCTAAAAAAACTTTCCTTGCTTAAGAATTTTCTTTACCGACTTTCCTTTGTCTTCAGTTTACGAGGACAACACTTGAAGCATGTTATTAAAGTCTCTACCTTACAAATGTATGGTCCCTCTCAATCAGACTTAGCAGATGGAACACAAACAAAGGAGGAGTTTAACAGCAGAAACAGCGAACCATACAATTTCCCAATTGAAGGCTCTCTATACTCTCCCTGGTAAAGCCTACCTATTTGCATCTTCACCGCTACAAACTGTTATGAAAAGGTAAGTTGACTTACGACAGTCGTGAAATGGGAGAGTTTTTCCCGTCTTCCCCCGGTTGTCCTTTTTTAGCCCCAAACATCCAACGTACCAACTTCTTTTCTCCAAACCATCTTCTCAAGATTAACATTACTAGTCATGCCTAAAGCAAAGGAGAGGACTTAACATTATAATACCTTGGTGCCTTAGTCGTTGTTTCAATGATCCTTCCCTGGTTTATGTCTACAAAATCCAGGCCATCTTCACTGCTACTGTTTGGCAAAGTTTCTTCCTCCTCATCGAAAGTCGCTGCAGCAAAAGTATCCAGGTTTGCCTCTGCCAAGTGCAACAAGTCCGCAAGTACACGATCAGGATGCATAACGTCTTCATCAAGTCCGTTTTTAATTTCAACTGCAGTTTTGTTTAATTCTGGAGGCATTTCCTTGCTGTTTCCGTCTTTGCGTAGGCAATGGTAACCATTTCTGCCTTTGACAGCAACGCCTTCCACGAAGACTTCTTCATCGCTTATCTCCTCGCCGTTATAAAGTCGTCTTAACCAGTTCATGATCGTATCATAGTCAATATTCTGATGTAATGGGATGGTCCTCATTCGTTTGTCCGCTATGCAAGGCCCCGTTTCTTTGTTTTCGCAAATTAATTGATGACAATGATGGCTTCTTGATGATAGGACGAAGCCATGGGCTGGAATCGCCCGCTCTTTGACCTGATGAACAAATACTTGTCAATGATTCCCCGAACACGAGTTGGATATGAAACGGTTACCGTAAATGACCAACGAGGCATCAAGCGCCAAATTGCCCATACTAATCCCAAATAAAAAAACACTGACAAATTCTGAAGGTTTGGGTACTTAGAAATTCCGCATCCCGTCACAATAATTTTTGCAGTTTGTCAACACTTGGGGCGATCATTGGCCGGTAAATCAAATGGTAAGCAAGATTTAAAGAACCAGTCATGGGCCTGTTTCTCGAAATCTGGTTAGCGCTAACCGTTGAGTAAAAACCTATGGGTTTCCATGGTATTTAACGCTGGTTAGCGCTTATCATGCTTCGAGCAACCCGGGGCAGAACGCCAGAAACGAAATATCCGGTGGTGGAAAATTCGATGCAGCATATACTATAATATAATTAACTATAATAGACTTTTGCAGCCATTTTTGTTTGTTTCTTTAAAAACAAACTGCTGCTGATCATGTTAAGAAAAAAGGAAGTTACTTGATTAAACATGGGTTTCAGAGCGGTGGGATTGAAGAGGAACGTTAAAATCATGTACCAGAAATTCGACATCATGGATGTCATCTTCACACGATGTTTCTTCCAGCAGCTGCGTCATATGTCGCCACAACATTGACGGGCTTACACGGGGTTGATTCTTTAACCTGCAACAAACGATACAAAACGGACATCAATGGGGCTCCTACACTAGCCGATTACCTATGACACTGCTGGATACGAAAAACCGAAAACTCCTTTGAGGAACAAAAACTGGAAATGTATTCCCCGAACCAATGCAGTGCCACAACCCTCCGGGGTTTAAAGGGTTTCTTGTTACAAAACAATAACAATACATTAAAAAAAGAAACAAACGTTACAGAGACTGATGCGGGCCTAGAATGGTTCACCATGTGACGAAATAACACTTCATACTTCATAAATAGCATGATACCCATCATGCCTTACACCAATCGTACCCAGACCCTTCTGTTCCCGTGTCGTATAAAAGTAAATTCCTGTCTTATTCGCATGCTCAACCGTCAAAAATTACATTTTAGTATATAACACACGAGTTGAATAACTACCGGAAAAAAAAAGTCTCTCCGAAACGACTGGTACCGGTTACTGGAAGCCACTTTATTCATCTTTGGCTGCTAAAACGAGACTAGTTGTTGCTAATTGGTTCCAAATTAATAAAAATGCGCAGGACGCGCAATATTGACTTGCAGGGAGCTCATGCTGGGGGGGGGGGGGGGGGGGAGGAGGGAGGCTGTTAATAGTAATAATAATAATAATAATAATAATAATAATAATAATAATAATAACAGTAGTAATTAGTGGTGGGCCGATGATCGATTATAATCGAAAGTTGATCGAAAAGTGCAAGCGACGCGACAATCGATTTTGTTTTTTTCATAATCGATTGTCGCCGAAAAATTTATTGGGGACAAATAAAAGTATTAAAATCAATGAAACTGTTCGTTTAATATCTTGTGTGAGTTGTCTTTTTTCATGGACTCCTAACTTTTAAGTCACAACAGCAGATATAATCTAAGATTGACTGTGTTTACCTGGCGTTACCCTGTTCGTTGTGTTGTTGTCACTTCAAATGCTTCACGCTTATTTGAAAGATGTGGCATGCTAAGCCGCTTTGTATTTCGTAAACAACTGAAGCAAAACATAAATTACAAGTTCACTGTTTCGCGTTTGTAGTATCACTACCGTCCAAAATAAGTTTTGAAATAGATCTCAAATGTATTTGGAAATCACCAGAGGAAGATAATGTCACCTCTGATCCAAGATGAACAATTTGTTCGTTTTGGCTTGAAAATGTTTGTTTCGCTCTCCCCAATCTCTCCCCAATTCCCAGGGGTGCTTACCATTTACACCGAAAAACCGGAAATTCCGGTTGGAAAATGAAATGGTACGTCCCCTTCCGTTCGGAATGTTCCGGAAAAAGTGGGCGGTCGTTTTAGGCGATCCACTTTTCCCGCTCTTTTCGGTTTTCCCGGTTGGTGTACGTACCATTTCAACTTCCCGCTCTTTTGAAGAGTTTTCACGCAAGACAAAACAAAA
>JALIRR010002299.1:5000-40000 GCA_023091755.1 Montipora sp. Colony 1 RG-2022
TTGCGACCAGTTGGTGCAAAGTTGGCCATCGGCTCCCTCAGCAACTTCGCGAACCCAGTTTCTCCATCTTTCATCTCTGGTCGTCAATCTGGTTTCTCAGGGTTACGTATAGCTTTAGGCCACAGTTAAGACAGTATTACAGCCGGTAATCATTTTGTAAATGATTTCCATTGAGTACTGATATTTTTCCCTGTTCTTACCTTCTCGATGCTGTTCCCAAAAACTGATAAAGAACCTGTATTCACTAGTTGAACCAAAAATGAAAATCAAATTGACATGCGTCACATTTGTGTTTCGCACCGGCTAATCTTCGTCTCTGTAGTCGATCCTAAAATCTGGTCAACTAGATTGAAAAGCTAAATCGGCCTAAGGAAAGAAAAGAAAGTCATCTTGAAAACAACTAATTGCCTTTTCAAGTCAGTTAACATGCGCCAACACAATCATGTGCCCATGTAGCAGTTTCTTCGTTTTCTTTGTAGGTTTTTCCTCGCCGCACCTATCACAGATACATGGTAATAATTATCCATTTACACGAGTTGGTAGTGGACACAAGTCAAATTAAAATAAGCTGCAGTTTAAAGGGACAGGTAAGCTGGTAGGGATACGTCATGACTACTTTATGCCAGCAACAGCACCAGCCTCAGCATCTGCTCCCCTCTCATCTGCACCCCTCCCCCCTCCTCTCCCCAAGCACTGGTATTCTTGGTGTCGACCTGTTTTATGTAAACCCTGTTAATAATAGGCTTAGCTTTCATTGTTTCCGGGACTAGGTTTCTTTGTTTTCCGTCTCTGTCTGTTTTTGCTGTTTCTTTCTTCTCTTCTTTTTTTGGTTTAACCAGTCCTTTGAGGTCCTGCAAATGGTATAAATCGACCCCACAACGCCGGAGCTAATTTCGGTCATTAAAGTGCGAAGAGGTTTGGTGGCATCGGCGTGATTGGGGGTTTCGAGTCAGTTGTTCGAGAGGTACCTATGGCGACATGCTGCCTATTTCCTTTACCTTTAAGTGCCGTATCTTGGGCTTCTGCTTTATTGAGGCTAAAGCATGTCTCAAAATCAGCATATTTTTTCTTTAATTTATTTTATTTATTTTATTTATTGACTCCGTAGGCATGGACTGCAGTTCAAGTTTTCAATGAAGGTTATGTCATTGGTGGCTCTTATCTGCTTCCTCTGTATTCAGGGGAACCCCCCGAGGTAGGGTTTGTCAATTTTTTTTTTTTTTTCAGTCTTCACGACATTTTCCTCAGACTCAGAACCATGAGGCAACACTTTCATTATATTTAATCAGTATATCCTATAGAATAAAAAGAGATTAAAATATAATAAAAGTCGTTAATTAAGGTCCTGCATCAGCGCAATCCACTTGACAAGCGTTATGGAGGGGCGTTGCCTTCAATCGAGTGGATGAAGCCTCGTAGTACATCTTCTTCTACTTGAAACTTGAGAATTAACAGAAACTCAACATTCCTCCCTAACGAACTGAGCGATACAGTGACACTTTCTTAATGAAATGATGAGTGGGACATTTTGGTATTATATCCGTATAGGTTAGAAAAACTGTAACTTTTTCTTTTCGATTTTTGATTCGCAGGCCGTAATTAATTCTCTTCAGAGCGAGAATTGTGTTAATGTTCTTGCTTCCTTTCGACGGAGAAAAGTGGTGAGTTGTTTAGCTTACTGAGCTTTCTTCTATCTTTACAATTGCTCAAACATTTGCCTACCTTGTCCACGCGATTTAATTACTGTTTGAATGGCCGTATTTATACTAAAGGACGTCTAAGACGTCTCAGACGACCGGTATAAATAAGGCAAATAAGGTGGACGCATTAAGCGTCAGACAAATTAAACGTCTCAAGTTAAGTGCGTCTTAACGACGCACTTAACAGACGTCTTAGTCGTCTCAGACGTCTAAGCCGTCTAGTATAAAGACGAGACGCACTAAACTGGGACACACTTAGCAATGAAGTGCACACAGTCTCTTTGGTGATTAAATCTCAGTATCTTTTGAAGAAAATTGTGAATTTGTTTTTTTAGCCGTCGAAGTTAAGTGCGTCCCATATTTATATTAGTCGCACTTACGGCCAGACGTTTAATGCGTCTGGACGTCTTAGACGTCCTCTAGTATAAATACGGCCAATGGCTCGATTTAAGCTAGAGACGTATCTATTCATCCGTCCAGTCCATAAATGCTAGGAACGAATCATCCGCCCGGGATTAGCTTGGGCAAATTAAGATAGTTGATCCGAGGGATCATCCATCCAAACAAATTATCCACGGAAGTTCGTCTACCAAGACAAATTATCCAGACAGTTCGTCTAGACGGAAGATCCCTCTGTCTGCCTGTATTTCTACACAGACGGATTATCAGACGAACTACCGTCCTGTGCCCAGGTTCCGCTTAATGTGGTAAGAACTGTGTTTTTAAAGATATAATCTTAAAAGAAAGGAAGGAAGGAAGGGAACTTTATTTAAGTGTCTAGTCGTTCTAGCGCTGGAGCGCTTATTGGGGACACTGTAAACTGAAGTGAACAATGAAAGTAAATCAAGTCAAATGTCGGTTTTTGAGGAGAGGGGAAAACCGGAGTACCCGAAGAAAAACCTCTCGGTGCAGAGTAGAGAACCAACAACAAACTCATCCCACATATGACGCCGGGACCGGGAATTGAACCCGGGCCACATTGGTGGGAGGCGAGTGCTCTCACCACTGCGCCACCCCTGCACCCCAAAGTACTATGTTGTATAGTTATCTAGACTTGTTATCTAGACTTGTCTCATCACTGATCTTATCAGGATCCCTGGCCATCTAAATTGTTGAGAGGATATTACTTCTCTTTACATTAGTTTCACATTGTTGATTGCTTTTGCTCAATTCTTCCTGTTCAACTGAATTCCATAGAATATATGAAATGACCATATATTTGAACTATGGAAATTGAAATACGTGAGAGTTGGAGATTATCGAGTTGAACAGCAACTTGTAAAGCAGTTGCGAAGGAAGTCTGAAAACAACAAGGCGGCGCGCAATCGCAGGGTCCTGGGTTCGAGCCTGATTCAAGCCTTTTTTTTTTTCAGGCTTTCTTTCCAACTGCTTAAGTTGTTGCTTAACCCTTTCATTCCCACGATCGGAAAGTTCATTCTCCCAACTAGTACCACAGAGTTCTTTGTTGGCTAGTCATGAGAATTTGGTCTTACATCAAGACCACACCTCTTAAGTTGATAATAATCTTCATTCTTAATACCTTTCTGACTGACATTTCATTGAAATTGTGAAGAGAGTTTACATGCTTATCACTTCTGAGAGTAAAAGGGTTAAAGTAACTGCGATGATCTCTAACTCTCGTGTATTCGTGTCCACGTGTCAATTATGATTGAGAACTGGTTATTTGGTTAATACTCTGCTCGTTAGATCAAATTCGTCGAGGGAAGTTCAGTTTATGTGCGATTATCAGATGCTAGAAGAGATGATGAACTTCCTGCAGCAAAGGTAAAGAAAATCACACTTCCGTTTGTTTTGTTTGTTTCTTTGTTTGTGTGTTTTTTTTTTTTTGTTTTTTTTTTTTTTTTTTGCTGAGGTTGTCTTGTGATGGCCAAGTGCTTATACAAGGATCTTGCTATTATCCCACTTGCACAAGGATGGACATTGATTGATTGATTTATTTATTTAACCCTTACAACGATCTTACTCCAACAAAAAATAACTTTAAACTACCGGACTGTAATTTATGTCTACATTAATCTTCGAAGAACGCGTTTGTATCCGATTTCAGAATCGCTTATTTTTATTCTCAAATTTCTTGGGTGCCGCCATTTTAAATAATTGTGACGTGTAAAGGTTGCACTATTGCGAAAGCTAAAACATCGCAATTATTCAAGATGGCGGTGCCCGAGAAATTTGAAATCGAAAAAAAGCGATCCCAAAATTCACTTTTTTACTTTATTCTGATTCTGTTTGTGCGACACATTTTTTTATTGTCTTCTGCAAAGCAAAACCATTTGATTAGGTAAAAACACCTCCTTCGAAATGGCCGCCATTGCAGTATTTCAATGGCCGCCATTGATCTTTTGTTTCCTTTCAAATAGACCATTTCCGCAATTCTCACGGCTGGACTGGGTCTAGCATGAAATGGAGGCTAATGCGGGCAAATCTTTTCAGACACAAATTAATTTGCTCGCATTTGCCTCCATTTCATGCTAGATCCAGTCCATCCGTGAGAATTCGAAAATGGTCTATTAGCCCTTGTTGCCTCGTTCTTAAACTCAAATTCATAGAGGATATTACATGGCCGCTTGGGGATACGAATTTTATGTTCGAGTGCTGCAAGTATCTCTCACTTTCGCTCGCTCGTGAGAGATACTTTCAGCACGAGAAGGTAAAATTCGTATCCCCAAGCGGCCATGTAATGTTCTGTTTATTATATAGATATTGATGAAATGTCTAGAATTAAAACAACTTGTTTTATTCAGTTTCGAAATGATGAAAAAGTGGTCACCAACCGCTAAAACACGCATGTTGTGTAACATGAAACAAGATATGAAAGTTATAAGAAAAACAAATCATGATAATGTCTAGTTTTGCAATAAAAATGTTAATGTAGTAGAGAAGAATTATGTTAAAGCACAAAAGTATCTTACAATGAAGAGAAAGCTCGCGTTTTATTGGCTAATCGTGTTGGTTACCATGACAACACCTTTATCCTCACATGTGAAAGATAAAAATGATATGTTCACTGCGCGCGGTGAAGATATGATTTGTTAGTAAAAGGAAAAATCCTGGTATTTCATCAATATCTATATAATAAAAAAGAGTATTTAACCTTAAACGAGGCAGTACGGGCTAAATTGCAAACAAACTAAAGAATACGAAAACGGTGGCCATTTTGGAGTCGACAGTCGACGTCATGGAAGTCGTGCCTCCCTGAATCGACTTTTTCCTTTATACATAAAATTCTATAATTCTGCCTCCTAGCTAGATTAGCTTCGTAATTATTTTCTAGGGGGCATTGTGCCTTGTAATACCTCAACAATGTCCCTGCTACTCCCCCGCCTCGTCCCGGGGGGGTTATTTCATGTATCTTTATTTACGTGTGGTACAAATAAACTGTTTTGTTTTTGTTGTTGTTGTTTGAATAAGATGTACGCTTATGCTTACCGCGGATTAACTCGAGGTTATGATCCTTTAATGACGTTTGCAATTGGATAAACTTTGAGGTTTCGAATATGATGCATCTCATTTTGGTAATGCTGAATCATATGATAATTTCTTTTGCAATTTTTTTTTTTTTTTTTTTGGCAGACAAAGGTGAGGCAAGATTACTTACCCAGAGAAAAACTTGACAAATACCTCACCATCAACCCTTCTTCCTCACTCAGTTCTTTGGTGCCTCGCGGAATGACCGAGGACGAGTTCACCGCGGAGGTTACCTCCAAATTTAAGACTGTAAGTTTGTTTGTTTTTTTTTGTTTTTGTTTTGTTTTTTTTTTAATTGACGCGATAAGACCCGTTTTAAGCGTCGCATTTTACATGTGCCGAATCTGATGCAGATGAGAAAAATCTTTTATTCTCTCTAGGGGCACCGCACAAAATAGCCTTAGAACGCTGATTACGCAACCTTAGCATACCGCGTGCAGTCCGTAGCAATCCTTCACGTGTCCCAGGGTAATGGGACTCTTATATAAGGCCACTCCCTTATCGCTATAGCTCATTCAGTCTTTTCGGTGTTACGAATTCTCCTTTTCGCGTCCCACCCACCTCCCCGCAGAGAACCAGCACTCCGCACGGAGCTCCCCGCTCCTAACCGCCTTGGGCTGAGTCTCCCATATCTTATCTAGTCTAAGGCATTGTTTGCGGATGATCCTGGTGAGAATATATCACTATTTTCGCTCATTTGCATTACATTCTGCACATGTAGAATGTGTTGTTTAAAACGGGCCTAGAGGAGGGTATGTACTAAAACCAGGAACACCGGAACACTCCTGAACACCGGAACACCCCGGAACACCGGAACACTCCGGAAAATTCTCAATTTGCCTAACCCTAGGCCTAGCTAGGCCTTAAGTTGGTTTTTAGGCCTAGGGTTAGCACACCGGAACACTCCGGAACACCCTGGAAGTAAACCAAAACCCTCAATTAGGCCTAGGCCTAAAAACCAACTTAAGGCCTAACTAGGCCTAGGGTTAGGCAAATTGAGAATTTTGGGTTACTTCCAGGGTGTTCCAGAGTGTTCCGATGTTCCGGAGTGTTCCGGTGTTCCGGTGTTCCGGTGTTCCTGGTTTTAGTACATGCCCCTAAGGAGCTATATTTTTGTCTTCTTGTGCATCTGTGTATCATGTGCAAGACCATTATATCAAACTGCAGCCAACTGTCATGGAAGTAAAGTTGATGTATCTTTCTAAATCATGAACTTTTTTTGTGGTGAACTTACTTGTTCCTTTGTGTTCATCTGAAGTTACAAAAAATCGCAACAGTCCGCTAATTTAGTATAGATTTTGCGGGAAAATGCTTATAAAAGTGACCATGGGAAATATTATTTCACTTCGATGGTAATAAGATCAATTTTCTCGCCCCATCACGGTATTCAAACTCCAAAAGAACTTTTGATCGAGCAGAAGAGCGGAAGGTCTTAGCAAATTAATATTGGCACGAAAGGAAAATTGATCAGCCACTATTTGTGAAAGTGGTCTGTAATTAATAACTTGAACATATGAGAGAGTAGTGGTGTGTGGTGTAAACAGATACGGAGCGAAAAGATCAACCGGAATGGACTCGAACCGAAATGAAAACGGAACCGGCTGGGATGTCATGTTGGCACTCCCGTGGTTCAAAGTGTAAACTGTCGGACAATAATTTATTCAGAGCATTACGATCGATGTTGAATTGTTTGCAACATTCTCACAACCTTAAGAGCTTTCGTTCGTCTGGTTGGGTTTCCTTACGACATGTTTCTTCTTTGCCTGTGTCCTTCTTCCTCTGTTTTTGTTTGTGCAAATTGAAGAAATCGTTATCTATTTTCTTTGTGTCGGCAGTTGACAAGTGAAATGTTAGATTCATACCAGAGGGACGCACAACAGCAAAGGACATGACGCACAATGATTCAAGCCGAGGTTCATCAACATACAATCAAATTCCCCACTTAATATTCGTTGATGGCTAAATTTATATGTCGTTTTAGCGCGTTCCATCCCTAGGCCCTGTGGACCAAAATCTCCGTTCTCGATATTTATTTTTGAAAAGCGTGGACGCATCTTGTTGTAGACAATATAAGGGCATTTTAATGGCGAAGCTGTTTGGGAGAGGGGGGTAGGCCATGCGAAAAGAACTTGAGTCGGATGTAAAATCCTGGATATTGCAATTATTCATTTGCCACGTTATGCATGAAATCTCGCAATCTAATTGGATAATTTGCCGTTGCTGACAAGAGTCTCGACAACGCTACTCGTGCCTTGCTCTCGTCAATGTGTCACGTAATTGTAATAGCCAATCACAAACGCCCATTTTGGAAAATAAACCAATGAGATTGCGAGAAAGTTATAGACAACGATTGCTTATTCTTTGTGTCACGGCCTCTTAGACGTTGTGGTAATAAACGAATCGAATGTGGTTCAGCGTTGTCTGTGCTCTTATCGACAACGATTTTCGTCACCACAGCGGTTCAAAATTTGTTGTGGAGACTCTCGGCCACATTTTGACCACTGTGATGACGAATATCGTGGTCGATAAGAGTATACACAACGCTGAACCACATTCGATTTGTTTAATTGTTCAGTCATATGCCACACAGCTCCTAACCACCTGTAGTAAAGTATGCACCTCTATTGTTTTTAGCCTTTAGGCTCCATTGTTTCCGTTATATACTTCCAGAAACCCATAAGGGTTGAAACGTGTAACGGCCCCTTGTGTTCTGGGAAACAAGCTTCTGAATATTCAAATTTGCCAAGTACCATATTTGGAACAACAAGAGCGAGGGGTTTCCAAATATGGTATTTAGCACTGAAACATTCAACCAATCAGTTCGCACTGAATATTCGGAAACTGTGAACGCGCGTTACACGTTTCAACCCTTATGGGTTTCTGATACTTCTTGTGCCCATTGTTTGCTGAACCAATAACGAGAGCCGTCATTATAGCTGCGTGCTGACCCACCTTTTGTCACGTGAAAATTGCTTGATGCGTCTGTTTTGATACAGAAAGGAAACAGGGCTCCTCCGGTGACAACTTATCTGCAAATAAACAAGGTTTTAATAAAAATTATCAGAACGACAATTTTGGCAAGGCAATACGAAGAACTCTTAAGCCGTTTTACCGTCGTGAGAGTTGCCAAGGCTTTCTGGGCGTCGCATCTCAGTGGGTCGAATAACATACAATTCTCCACATGTTTTTCTGGAATTATTCTATTTAGAATTATCATTAGCATATACGTACAGTGGAAAGCGTAGAAGACGCGCACAGATTGGCGACTCAAACTTTGCTGGAATATCATCTGCTATTCACCTCCGACCAACTCGCGCGGGATTTCCGCCCAAAAATATTAGCCACTATCAAAAATACCATAATACTCTTTGTTTGCCCCTCCACGATTTTGCATAAGCATTGTTGCCAGTTTCTCTTGGAACCATATTGTCCCAACAGAAAATAAAAGCAGTGCTTATGCAAAATTTTGGAGGGACAAACAAGGGGTATTATAATATTTTTGATGTTGGCTAATTTCCGAGTTCATGTCTGCCTCCTCTTCAAAGCGAGTCTAAGTGCAAACTTTTTCTTATGAAAATTAGTTTTCATTCATATTTAAAGTGGAACTAATTACCATCACAAAAACTGCGCACTTACACTCGCTTTGAAGAGGTGGCTGACATGAACTCGGAAATGGCCTATTGTAATCGTTGCAGGAACAAATGAGTTAAAATCATCTTTGAGTGCTATATTATCTCACAGTTTTAGTATATACTAAAACACGGCCTGGTAATATCCATCACTAGCCACCTCCACTTCGGTGAATTGTTATTAATTATTATCATTATCATTATTGTCGTCGTCGTCGTCGGCGGCGTCGTCGTCGTCGTCGTAGTCATCGGCATCGTCTTCGGCATCGTCGTCGTCGTCGTCGTCGTCATAATCATCGGCATCGTCGTCGTCGTCGTCATAATCATCGTCATCATCATAACCATCTTCTTCTTCTTCGTCTTACGACTGTTATTCTACAAATTGAAGAGGAGTTATTATTAACCTTAGTCGTACAGTGAGTTATTTGATCAGGGTAGTGATCTGAGGTCTGGAAACCGAAGCAGACAAATCCACTTGGTGGAAAAGTAATTTAGAAAATAAACACGATTCTTTCAGGGACAAGTTACAACGGAATCCATTCCTGCCTCGTAACGACATATTTTTTGACGATCAAATTAATTTTGGCGTAAAATGCAAATTATCCTTCCCGAAAAATTGCGGAAAAAAATCTTGAATTGTTTCAATGCATATGTCCTCATAATTTTCACGCTACTGCATGATGAAAGTGGCTTATTTCAAGAACTTGTGAAATTTCATTTTTTTTTTTTTTAAAGAGCTTTGCTAGTTTATTTCCCTTTGTCAAGAGTCCTTCATAATGGACTCTTGTATTTGTAGTATTCTAGACTTGTATTTTTAGTATTTTTCATGATCAAAAAAGGAGCGTTATGGTTCTTGGTTTATCAGAAATACGTTGTGGGTATTAATTAGGTATAAATATGACCCGAGTGCTACTCTCACTGTTGGCTAGAAGACTGATGAGAAATTCGAAAAGTGGCAACATTCCAAATGTAGGTCAAATGAACTTCAAACATGATTTTTTTTCCTACATGCAAGTTTGTCGTCCTCAAAAGAATATTTAGTGAGGCGCAAATTGCATGGTATATGTGTAATTACAATGTTTTTCTTTTTCCTTTCCTTTTTCAATTCGTCGTATTTTTCATAAGTGGTGACTACTTTAGTGAGTGGAGGCCTCCCAGATAAAGCAGTACATCACCTGCGGAAATTGCGAAATTCACGAACAAAGGAAACACTTTAAGAGCTCTCTTCGCACCAAGAAACTAGCCATGAAACATTTCAAGGGTTCCCACAAAGAAATCATCAATTATTAAATGAACTAAAGCATGAGTTGATGCTTTTCAATTTCTGAGTCATATTTCACTTAGTGACATTCCCAGTTGGATTCTCTGAAAAAAGAGCACTAATTAAGGCGGGTACATCTAATTCGTTTCCATATTTGAATTTATTCAGACATTTTATTTTATTCTTCATCGTCTGCAACTGAAACTGGCATGGAAAACTATAAACAATTTTAACCTTCTTGTGGCTCGCAAGTCTGGCTAGTTCCGATGTAACAGGTTCAGTGGTTTAGTTCCTTTAACATTTCAAGGACAACAGGCTGTTCAAGGCAATCAATCATTAAATAATAGAATTTTCGCCTATGTTACAGTGAATCAATATAAGAACAAGTTAAACGCGAAATTGGAATACAGAATCACAAACTTGTGTATGCAAGTAAACTAGCTAAGCTAGATTTGAATAGGGTGAGGAATCTTGGTCAACAAGAAGCTGAAGTCCAACAGTCAGTCCAATGCAAATAAAGGACAGCAATGGTGGTTATCTTGCACGCCCTTGTTTTCCTCTTGTTCCTCTTGCAATATAAATACAACGTGGCGCTTGCCACTTCAGCTGCAGACTGTCATGAAAGATGCGAACAGAGCAGTGGAAGTCTGAGTTCAACGGGAAACAAATATCATGCGATGCAAGGACACAGCTTTAAGAACTTCACTTTGAAGAAACCGTTTGACTGTCACCTGGAATGTTTCGACGAGAACTGCAAATGCCAAGCCTACCAAATGCAGGCTGATCGCTGTGAATTGCTGGATGAAGACAGGTTTTCGGCTCCCGATGATTTCCTCCCAGCGTCGTCGGGGTACACGTATTTTGACATGCATAGAGAGTTTGTAAACCAGGTGAGTTTATCTTTAATGAATTTTATGCAAGACTGCCCAAATTGCCTGAGAATGAAAAACGCCAAAATGAATTACAGGGCATTCCGTGTGGAGTTCCACCTAAGTCTGACGGAACACTCAAGGCGGATTACTTTAACGAAGTCGAACTTACAATGTGGTTTTAGGCAATCATTTTATCGGAACTTTCTGGAAGTGAGTTGCTTGAAATGGTAGATAAGTATATTTTTTTTCTGCCGTTGCTTTGTCAATACTAGAGAACTTGAGCAAGGACGGTGATGACGGCTAACACAGAACTTAAGCGACGACGACGGCAACGGGAACGTCATGTCAAAGTATAAATTCGCATTATTGTTATCACTTCGTGGCTATTTGCAACCTTTTTAATGTAACGATGGTGTGGTAGTTCCTCAAGAATAGGGAGCTTAAGCAAAGACGACTGCTACGGCAACGAAAACGTCTGTCCAATATAATATAAATTAGCGCTATCGGAAGTATTTCGCCATTATTCCGTCTTGTTCACCTTGTGCAATACAGGCGAACGGTTGTAAAGTCAAAACAGAAAATGACTGTTTCATTGTTATATCCTCACGTTGTCGTCAAAACCTAGAATTTGGTGATTTCACGTTGTTGTTTGGTGGAGTACGGCAAAAAATGCACGGAAATTCGTGCTGCACCTGCAGCACAATTTTTTTTCCTTTTTTAACCAATAATATTCTTGCTTTGTGGAGTTGCCGTAGCCGTAGTAGTCGTCTTTGCTTAAACTCCCTAATGACACTGGTCGGAACGGCGCTTAATTTAGGGGAAAAAATGAAATTTTATCCTCAAGTGCTGACGTCCTTCATAAAACCTCAAATTCGGTTATTTGAAGACGACGGCAAAGTAATGGGACAAAAGAGAAAAACGCACGCGCAGGGCGTGCAAAGCTATTGTTTTTGTCCACTAATTGACGTTCTCGTTGCCGTCGCCGTTGTCGTTGCTCGGAGTTAACGCTAATGACTCTGCACGCCCCGCACGTACGTTCTACATCTTGGTACATTTCCTCACCGTTCTCGTCGAGACAACGCTAGGGAATTTTTAGGGAGTTTGAGAAACGACGACGGCTACGGCAACGACAACGCCAAAAAGCAGTAATATTATTGGTTAAAAGAACAAAAAAGATCGACGTGCTGCACGTGCGGCACTCATTTTTGAACATTTCTCTCCCGTACTCAAAACTACTACGTGAAATGACCAAATTTAAGGTTTTGACAACAGCGTGGACAACCTACAATGAATCTTTCAGTCTCGCTCTTTACTTCAAATCCGTCCGTACTGATCCTGTTATAGAACACTTCGCCCATATTGTATGATATAAACAAAATGGAATAATCATGAAATACTTAGAATAGCTAAAACTTATATTTTGAAGTGGCGTTTTCGTCGCCGTAGCCGTCGTGGTTTCTTAAACTCCGTTTTAAGCCAACGAGGACGGCTTCGGCAACGACAATGCTAAAAAGCAGTGATATTATTGGTTAAAAGGAGGAAAATGATCGTGTTGCACGTGCGGGACGCATTTTTGTACATTTCTTCCCTACTCCTCCAAAGAACAACTTGAAATAACGAGATTTACGTCTCACTTACACTAGCAAGTTTTCCTTGTTATAAAAAAAAATAAGCCAATTTGATTGGCCAACCGGAGGCACGTCATGTCACGGCAAGCAAATTTCAGTACACACCAGGGAGCTTGCTCCTGAAACAGACTCGTGCAACAGATTTGCCCCTGGAGCTTGCTCCCTCGTATCAAACCAGTTTGATATGAGGGAGCAAAAATCTGGAGCAAAAGTTTTGTTGCGCAACATTTTTTCGCTAGAAATCGTTGGTGCAGACGAGGGAGCCTTGCTCCGGGAGCGTGTTGCAGGAGCGTGCTGCGGGAGCAAGCTCCCTCGTGTGTACCGGCCTTTAAACTGATCTGTGGCGAATCTCTGTTGTAATAAGTAGCCCTCAAAGTTCCTTTTTTGGGTTGTAGGTGTCTTGGACTGCACATTGCGGAAGCGGACCTTGTAAGAACAAATGCTGTACTCAAAGCCCGTGTTATAATGAAGGCACGTGTACTGAGATATGTGATCATCCTAAACGCAAGTTTAACTGCACTTGTAGTCCAAAATATATCGGGAGATTATGCAATAAGGAAAGATCCAAATCCTGCAAGGAACAAATACAAAGAAACCGACGATCGCTGTCTGGTGTGTATCAGTTGTTTGATGCTGAGACCAACTCTCTGTTCGATGAATATTGCGATTTTACATCTGAAGATGGTTTTGTCTGGTCCCTTATTGAGTCGTTTAGTTTAGCAAACAAAGACGAGATCAGAAGAAAGCCGTTTTTCAAAGACTACCCAGTAAACCAAGACAACTTCGACTGGAACAGATTTCGGTTGTCAAAATCCCGGATGAACATAACAGCGATCCAATCTTCACATCTGCGAGTCACTTGCAACTTCAACATCGATGGTCTTAATTACACCGATTACCTAAGAGCCAGACTTAGTGAAATCGACATCATAAATTTGAAATCCATAGGATGCAAGGAACATGAATACATTAATATCAGAGGATACAGCTGTTATAACTGCACGACTCACTTCCATCAGGGACGGAACTTCCATGCACACATTGATTCATACAACACACCACGCGAAGAATGCAATGCATATTTTCCAGATTCCGTGGCAGAGGGTGGTGGCGAAGATAACTTCGGTCTTTACGATGCAGTAAATCCTTTACACAGATGCTCGTCAAATGGAAATTCCACGACACAATGGTGGGTTGGATCGCGCTACTGAGATTTTTGAAAGATGAACAAAATGATTATTATGGGACTGTTTACAGGGAAATGCAACCTCTTTCCCAGGGTTCTCTCCTACTTGTCCACCGGAGCAAGAGAGGACAAGTAGGAGAGAACCCTGTGAACGAGGTTGGGGAAGTGCGCCTAGTTATCCGGCATGCAACTGTTCGTTTTCTTCCAGTTTGGTTTCTTGCCGAAAGCTGTCACGTTTATTTGAATTGTTTCCTTCCGAAGGCGAAGCTGAGTGACTACTGACTTTAAAATAACAGTAGTTTATATAGAAACTTGTTATAACACCTTATGTATTGAGTGAAAGATGATACAAAATTCGGATACGTAGTGTATCTCATATATTTGGTTGAAATTATTGATCGCATAGAATGATTTCATCCGAGCATGAGCAATGCAGTCCTTGAAGCAATTTAAGCTATAGAGTGTGTTCACATGACTTCAGGGAGGCCATGTTGGAGGAATGAAACAAAGAAACAGCGGCCATTTTGGAGGAGTGAAATATTCTTTTGCGAAGTGAACTCCATTTTTATGAAAATTCTTCCTTTTGTTTTAATATGCAAATATGGCTGCTGGTCCAAAAATAAGAAGTAAAACATCTCTCATTTTACGTTTGATCTACGTTTATTTTTTTATATGCCGTCGAGAATGCTAAAAGTAGCATTTCCGAGCTTCAAGATTTCAAAATTTTCTGGTGGAGAATTTTCCCAGAACCCCCTACAAGTTAGCGTCTTCGGCGCTTGTTTTTTAGCCCAAAATCCCCCCCCCCCCCCCTCCCATACAAAATACGCTCCGTCGTCCCTGTGGTCGCATGAGCGAACCACCCTATTGCGAAAGTCCTTAAATAGAACGCATATCCAGGATCGTGCGATAACTGTCCACACTCCTCGATCAACTGAGCTGTCAAGCCAACTGGGGAAATTCAGAATTAAGAAAGTTACACGTAAAAATTAAACTGAGTGAGCTAAGACAGAAAAACGGAGAATGTAATGACCGAGATTTTGCCTTCAGTACTACTGGTATGCCATTATCCTACACCAACTTCATATCCGTGTCGTCAGGGTATTCAATTTCTGGCACCTCCGTTTCCAAGTGTAATAATCTTTCAAGTGAATATTTGGTTCTTAGTCGATTGTTTTCTGCAGTTTGGTGGTTTTTTCCTTAGCTCGAGTAATGTTACTCTGCAGCATGTGAATTGACCTGCGCTCTACTGAGTGGCTTCAAAGCTCAGTTGGTATAGCATTGCACCGGCATCGCAGTGCCTGTTTAAGAGACAATTCGCCCTTGTCACACGGCAGCCATATTGTCCCAGGAGACCAAAAGAGCTTTGTTTTACCACGCCAAGCCTCGCAGTGGAAACCATGGCATAGCGTGGTAAAACAAAGCTTTTTTGGTCTCCCGGGACAATATGGCCGCCGTGTGACAAGGGCGAATTGCTTAGGGAGGCTCGACCAGTTTTAACGCTTCCAAGTGACGCTCTTATTAGAAGGATCGGAACCACAACGTTGTATCATGTATTGGCAATATTGTGGTACCAAATGAAACACGAATTATTTCTGAACAAGATACAGTCATTTTTGTGACGTAATATGTCACTGTGGCAACGGGCAAGCCCTGTAACAACACCCATTATTTTGTCTTTAGTTGCTTATATCTCAAAAACGAACTCGGTGACTTCCATTTTTTATTTCTGAAAAGTAATCGGAAAGGCATGATGAAACTTTCTGCAAAGTCAAAAAAAAAATTCTGTCTAGTGGATGTAGAGCCACCTTAATTTTGTGCTTTTTTTTAAGGTAGCTCTGAATCCTCTGGACAGAATTTTTTTAAACTTTGCCGAAGGTTTCATCGTGGCCTTCTAATCACTTTTCAGCAATAAAACAGGGGGGTAACCGAGTTCGTTTTTGAGTTATGATCAACTAAATCCAAAAGATAGGGTGTTTTTGCTGGGCTTTCCCGTTGCCAAGGTAACTTATTACATCACAATAATGATCTCATCTTGTTTGGAAATGATCGGTGTTTCATCTGGTACCATAACATTGCTGTTACGTGATACAGTGTTGTAGCGTTATTCGATCTAAACAGAGAGTCTTCTAAGTGCAGAAACCCCTTTCGAACCTCCTTAAATTGTCCAGTTTAGTGCTAGGATCGCTTCTACCGTTCGTTTATAACCAGCACTTCAAATACATACTTGCATTTATTTCAAAGAAGGTGTCAGTATAAAAATCGTGATTTTAATTGGATTAGCTATGCAAAGAATACAAAATAAACAAAGTGGTAAACAAAACTTAAGAGGATGAATGCCTTTGTTGATAAGGCGAGTCTGTGAGGCCTATGAATCATAGTATACAGGCGATATACTTGATCATGATAATCCAGTTATCGTGATCGTGCAAGGAAGTTTTTGGTAACGACGTTACCATTTGTCAAGGGAAGGAGATGGAGACAATAATTTGAGGTTTGATCCACGATGGGCGCTTCTTGAAGTCTGAAGAACCGAAGGAATGACCACAACGAAAGGTATGCAAATAGTTATGTCTATTCAAACCCGAAGCATCATAACGCCAAGCAGTAGGACTAAATTAATGGCCTAACTCATGTTACATACTGTGAGCTTTTATAGGCTTTCAGCACGATTAACCTTAGGCTAGCTTTTTGCCGTAAATTCTCAAGCCAAATTTCGACTTTCTCCTATATTCTCACCGCCAATTACTCGTTTACAGCATTCAGTACAAGTAAGTATGTTAAGTTTTCTTTTTTTTTCAAGTTAAGGTTGTCTTTAAATGGCTCTGTTATTGACAAAATTTAGCCAAATTCATCAACTGGGAACTGGCAACCAAATCAAGCGAAACAAAAATAATAACTACTTAGAACATTGAAGAAAGGTTTGAGTAAAACAGCAAATACAAATGGACTAGGCAGGGATGGACAAAAAGTGAAGATGATTAAAATGGTTTTTCAGTTTCTTTCTGTCGATTGTAACTTAAATTTTGTAAGCTCGACAGACATTAAGTGATTTTTAGATTATCGTTAAGTTGCATAGCAAGTAGGGGCGAGTTATCGCCGTGACACAGCCCCTATATCTTTACAAACACTCACTTGCGAAGTGACGTTCGAGATCACTTTAATGATATTGCTTGTCTTTCGAGACAAGTGATTTTGAAGTTTAGGTGTTGGCACCTACTTTTATGTGCATTTTAGAACACCCAGTCACTTGTTTGCACCTAAATAGGATTATGATGCATGTCTAGTTGTTAAAAGCGATGCCACTACAAAAGGCAAAAAGTGATCGGTTGTTCTGAAATCCTGCCTCCCGGCAACGATTCAGGGAAAGTCAAGTTTGGTTCTAACAAAACAAGTTAACTGAGAAGCTTGATTCCTTTAAGATCATCGGGCATATCTTTTCGAAAAGCGAAGGTATATTTCAAATAGAGAGTCAGTCACGGATCAAACATGAAACACTGCCTGTATTTGGCATTGGGATTTTAGAAATAATAAATACGGCGTGTTGACGATGTTCATCAACTAATTGCTAATTAACTAATCTTTTCTCTTGACTCTTTTGTGATAAAGATAAAATAATCCATATTAGCAATTGGCATTTAGTAATGATGCAGCTGTCAATTGCTTAGGAGTCAAATTCATTGTTTCAATCTGTTGCTTCTTCTTGTGTATTCGGATTGGGTACTTCAAGCCAATCGTGATGATCTCCTGCCAATCGTATTGCACCTTAGGAAAGATGTCATGCCATTTTCTTGTTTAATATAGACACAAGACTTCGATACCAGTTACTCGTAAGTATTAAAGGAACTGCAAATAGTATTTTTAAAGGTACAATCTGGTCTATTGGGGCTTTGTCGGGAAAACAAACCATGAAGCTAAAGAGGTTTATCTTCTATTTTACCCAGTCATATATTTTCATTGCCAGCAATATATAAAACTGTTTCTTGCCAAAGGATGCAAATGTTATAGAGTGCTTTTTCGTGACGTTACGGCAGCCATGTTGGTGTCCCCAAACAAAAGAACGGCGACCATGTTGGTGTCCCCAACTAATCCTCCGGGAATTGAGTTCTATTGTCATGCAAATGTTTTCTTTTGTTTCCATGGATAAACATGGTTACTGATCACGTGAGTGAAAACACTATTACATTTTATTGAGCTTTCGAATTTAAATTGGCTCTGTCTTTTCTCACTAGAAACCAAAGAATCTACACAAATGACACTAACCATTAAAAAGCAGGCCTCAGGACTTGGTTTGGAAATTGTCGGTGGGTCGGATACCTATCTGGTAAGGTTAAAAAACATTCTTGTTCCCAGGGCAAGCCGAGATCCTTCTGATCTGCGCCGCGGACTGGACGGCGCTGACCAAGAAGATCGCGGCTCTGGATTAATATACTGAAATAAAAATTACCGCTGGTGGTCATGTTTTACTTATATGACTATGAAATTAATAAAAATTGAATTCTTGACGTGCCTTAAGAAAGTGTAGTATTTACGCAAGTTTCTCGCCATGTCCGGTCAGACCACAAAACTATGTGGTGCGGTGTCGATACTTTTTTTTTTCCAATTGTCTGGATATTTCCTATTCCTAAGCATATTTGTTCCTTAAATTATTGGGTTTTTTTTTAAATTTCATTGATTCATCAAGTGATTCATCCATTCATCCATCATTCATCCATTCGTTCATTAGTTCATTGGGTTGATCATTCGAAACGGTCATTATTCAAATACTGACCTTGAGCCTCCTCTGGCCATTATTTTTTACACCGATCTCAGTTAACTCCTATCGCGTGAACCACCCTCATTGGATTTAGCTTCAACTGCCAGTATTTTAACGAGGTTCCCATTTTCCTGCAGGGAGAGGTCGTTGTAAAGTCTATTGAACCGGAAAGTGCTGCTGCTAAGGATGGTAGAATTGCTGTTGGGGACCGACTTGTCATGGTAGGAAGTGATAAATAAGCCGATAATAGCTAAGCAATTGATAAATATGCTACGGTGAAATGTTGTGAAGTAAAAACGTCAAACGGACTAGTCAGGAGAAAGAGTCGCTTAAATCTCTCTTTCATCATTTCGCAATGCTTTTGCCAACTCCGATTCCAGATCCTATTTTTCCAGGTCGATCACCATTTTTTCCATGCTTTTTTCCAGGTTAATGGTGGGAGCCTTCGAGGAATGAAGCACAGGAAGGCAGTGTCTACTTTAAGATTAGCATCCTCTCCAATCAATTTTACTATTATACGGGAGGACCCTGAAGCAATTTTCACCTCGGTTGAAGGTAGATTAATCATTTATCGACCATACTTTGTCCGTGTGTGTTAGTACCTTTTTTGCTTTAAAAAGTCACGTGTCACTGCCGTTTAAGAGTGTCGTTGTCGAAAGTCAAACGTAAGTCCATAACATTCCACTTACTCAATGTCAATTCATTACATCCTTATGAAACTAAAGCATTATGGTACAAAGACGTTTGTAATTTTTAGGGTAAGATTATTAGGGAGAAACTGCCCGTATGAAGGGAAATTCCACAATTTAAACCAAAGGAAGTAATGGTTGCAATCAAATTTGTTTTAACACTTTTTTTCTATCAGAAAACGATAAATTCAGGATTGGCTTGTTTTCACTTTCAAATTTCCCAGGCGCCTCCATTTTAAATGATTGTGAAGTATTTCGATTTCCCCATAGACCTTATTCATAAATGGCGGTCACATTTATAATTCTTTTGTTCACGTGCAAATTAGCCTACCAAGCCTCATTTTAGAGCAAGAAGTCTTTTCAATTCACTATATGGTATCAAGGCTTGGTAGGCTAATTTGCACTTCGACAAAAGAATTATAAATTGACCGCCATTTATGAATAGGGTCTATTGCTCTTCAGTTTTCATTAAGCTTTGAGAGAAAATTAAAGCGTTTTAACAATCACAACGGGGCAACCGTATCACCTCACAATTATTCAACTAATTTGTTTGCAGCTTTACCCCTGGGAAGAATATTGCAATCTGCTTAATTTGCTTGAATGTGTAGGTGTAAAAAGCTCTTTGTCGTGAAGTAAATCTTATCACGAGGACTGTCCCTCCAGCCCTCAATCCCCTCCCCCTTCCTCCCCCCCCCCCCCCCCAAAAAAAAAGAAAGCATGTGGAGACAAGGCTGGGTTATTTTCGCTTCCTTTTCGACAACACTGTGGAGGATTTTGTGAGGAAAAGGGACATGTGCTTTTAAACTTATTGTCCAAAGAACGAAAATAGCTAGAAGAAGAGGCTTAACACTCTCTTTGCCGAACGATCGCAGTTTAGTGTATGTTAGCATCGGTTAGCAAGAAATAGGCAAAACTTAGAAAATCGTTTTACCTTTATTGCATGCATTGGCCTGTTCTTTGCTCTTTGCTCTTTGTTATAAACCAAACAGAACCCAGCATATATATTGAATATCTATCAGAAAGAATACTCAGAGCTCTTTCACAGTAATTCAAAATCATTTTCTTATTGTAATTCAATTTAGAGCCGTCAAGAGTGTTTGAAGTCAGGTTAAAAAAGTCCATCACTGACTACATTGGACTCAGCATTCTTGCAAGAAAGTAAGCTCTTATGAGGTTGTGCAGTTAGTATCGACTGTGACTAAAATATCGAGAGGTGGCAGTCGCTATTATTGTGAAAGAGAAGGTGTAGTTTAATTATTGCAGTCCCGACCGGTCACCATGGTGTTATCAAGAGTGTGCAGCCATCAATTGACCGTCTTCATCATCTCTTTAAACGTTTCTATGTGCCGCAATCAGTTTTGGTAAGGCCATCATTTTAGTACTCTTGTAAAGAATTTCCCCCACTGCTTGATTTCCAACCGAAGGGGACTACGTACGAATCTGTAAATTATGGGATTAGCAACTATTGATCCACAAAGAGAGAAAGAGCACATCGAGATTTACTAAATCTTTAAGTTTGCTGGTAATCCGCCTAGTTTTGACTAAGATGCATCCATTTAAACACGTCAAAATTACAAAGAAATGCTTGGTCATCCGGACGCAGCGACTGGATGGCCATATATTTCTTTTCTGACTGTATCTCGCTTAATATTGGGTTAATTAATACCAAACTTGGGGATTTTGTAAAGCTTGGTTTCTGACTATGTGGATCAATAGTTGCCAATCCCATAATTTGCAGACTTGTACCTTGCGGCCCTCGGCTTGAAATCAGGGGATGCTGCATATAATTGGTACAAAGACGGATGATGTCTACTATCATGAGACATGTTGGATTTAGTGCGTTTCCTCGTTTCTGTTAGAGCGTTTTTCAATTGAGTGTCAAAAGTAATTAGCGAATTGCTTTGGCTTTGCATCACTTTACTCAGTGATTGGTTCAAAGTCCTCGCGCAACTTTTTCAACTAATCAGAAGTGAAACCAAAACCAATCGTGGATCGTGCGTGCACATTTTCCCGAGCTTTGTGTCGGCTACGTGTAATTACTTCGAGTTTTGATCGGTTTACTAAATTGAGTCCGTCCTTTTTGATTGGCCAAAGTAATTACTTTAGTTTTGGTTTTACGACACTCATTTGAAAACCGCTCTATGAATGGGAACAATTTCAAGGTCTTTTTCCCTCTTTTTCTTCGTTTGTTTCTAGAGACAAGAAAGGGGTGTTTGTTACTTATGTGGTGAGTAAAATCATTGTAGTTTGAACTTGTTCAGTCTAAAGCAAAGATAAACGATGTATTTCCCACCTTTACCAACAAATAATGCAGTATGTTTTGGAGGTTCCTTCTTTCAAAACATGCAAATTACTTCCAATTGGGCTTTGCCGAGCTTTACAGAAATGGGTATTACGGACTTTAAGATTTACGACGCGGACGTCAACGAGAACTCCACAATACAGCAATATCATTCAAAAGAGGAAAAATAATCGTGCCACATTTGCGTCACGCATCTATATTTTTGCGGAGCTCTGCTCAATAATGGCGTGAATTAACAAATTTGAGGTATTAACGACAACTTGAATATACAAGTGCAAACCTTTCATTCTATATTTTTGCTCTGAAACCCATCGTACCAATAAACCATTTTCGAATTCTCACGAATGGACTGGATCTAGCATGAAATGGAGGCTAATGCGGGCAAATTAATTTGTGTGTGAAAAGATTTTCCCTCATTAACCTCCATTTTATGCTAGATCCAGTCCAGCCGTGAGAATTCGAAAATGGTTTTGGTACCAACATGGCCGTCTAATCACATGAGTGCAATCAAAGAATATTCATTGTTTATGCAAAGAAGCCCCCCACCCCCACCCCCATAAAAACGCAAAGTTTTGTGTTATGCGTCGTTGAAAAAGATAAATGGAATCACCGGCAAAAACTTGGAAAGGATCCCAGTGCGATTTTGAGATTATGAAAAGAAGTCAAATGCCATCTTTCGATTTTTCGAAAAATTGAATCCTCTGAACATTCACATTAGGGCCGTTTATACGGGAGAAAATAAGCCGCACGGCTTACTCTGGCCGCGGCTTACATAAGACGCAAACACCCCGTATAAATGGTACAAAATCTACGTTCACGGCTTTCTCAAGCCGCGGCTTATCCTGGCCTGGGAGTTTATACTCGTATAAATGGTTCCTTTCGCGTATTATGTACGCCGCGGCCAGAGTAAACCGCGGCTTTCTTTCTCTCGTACAAACGGCCCTCATGTCGCTTACAACACCCGTTCAGACTTTTTGTCTACACTCTCCTTAAACTAATTTAACATAACCATTGCACGGAAATTGTAGTGTTTGCTCAATTTTATCTAGTCAGAAAATGGTATTGCATATAAGGAAGGTTCAATCTACCAAGGTGATAAAATACTGGAAGTTAATGGCCTAAATCTCAAGAGGAGTACTCAACAAGAGGCTTTTAAGTCGCTAAGGGTGAGTAGTGTATAATTTCATCAGGGCTATTTTATGTTCACGACAAAAACGTAACTTTGAGGAACTATAGCAGGGAAGACGGGGAAGCGATAACGCCATGCACCCGTGATTAGACACTTCAAAGAACTGTAGACAAAACAATGCGGCAATGCCAACAAATGGGCTTATGTGCTTCGGGCTTTACAATGTTTTTGCTGTTTTGGTCATGTTATCAAAAAGCATAACGTCCTAATGAAACAAGAAATTGATGTTGAACCTTTCCATGATTCATATAAAACCTAAATGTCACAAAAATGTCCCACGACGTTTTCTTCAGCGTCGTAGAATTGTTTCCTCTAGTTTTAAGGTGAGCGGCAAAAATATAAACAGAAATTCAAAACGTATGAGCAGAGCGTGCAATTGGCCATTTTACAGTTGTTTGCGCAGCGACCTGGCCTATGAATGGCTGCGAGGCTGCCGGTGACCTTGCATTGATACAGCCCGCACTGCTTTTATCATGTAAATTAGGTTGTTGTAATGCTAATAAGTCCATATTAACATTACAAAAGCATGAAGGTTTGTATCAAAACAGGGTCACCGGCAGCCTCGCTTCCATTCTTAGGCCAGGTAACTTAGCTACAACTGTAAAATGGTCTATTCTTGCACAACATGACCTTCTCACGATGACCGTAATCCCTGAAATGTAAAGCAGAATGAATTGCACGTCCTAAGCGCATGCGCCTAAAGGCAGATTTGGGATGGTTTTTTAGTTATTTTCTTCCTTTATTTCCATGACTTCGATTTGTAGCGCGCATTTGGAACGGTCACACTCAAAATTGGACGCATATCATCGCTTCACGCTTCCTTGTGTACTCAGTCCATTAGCAGTGGGTCACATGTTAATCACGCGCTTGCAGATGATGAAGGTATTCTTAGCTTTTGTTTGAAAATAATAATAGATAATAGTCATAATAAATAATTCCTTTCCTATTTAGACTTGATTTGTAGCAGGTTTAGCTCCCTCTCGATTTTTTTATAGTTTATTTGTATATTCAGATTTACCAGTGCTTTTGGTATCCCTTCAATACATAGTTTGCAACCAATCTGTAGAGACACAGTTAACAATGCTGCAATGTGCAATTGCTGGTGAACTAATAAAAGAAGCTAATGAGAGACCTTTTGATTTCGTCCAACAACATGGCCGCGATGACGTCACGTGAAAACCACCTATAATGTCCTTCGATAAATTTTTTTAACTTTTAATTTATTTTAAGGATTCACTCTTTGTGTATCACAATTGATGGATTATCTACTCAATAAGAGATTGGTCATTATAACTAGTCTATGTAAGTCCGAGAACAATTACATCGAAGCAGAAGTTTTCTTGTAACTCGGTAAAATAAAATTCAAAATAAATCAAGTCGGATGTAATCAATTATGAAAATTCTGATGAATGAAGAAACCCAGGTACCGATAGAATAACTCTTGCTGCATACCAGGGAACCAACAATATCGACCCACAATGAACTATGTCTCCTGGGCCGGGCCCATTCGTTCGAAAACCGATTAACACTAATCCGCGACTAAATGCCAACCGAGGTTTGAATTTTGCCCGTAAAAGAGCCTTAGTGATGTCATTTTATGCTGTAGGGAAATGGGTTATTAGTTAAAATGGGAGGCCTAAACTCTTTTAATACTTATTTTATCTGTATAAATCAAATGTGATTTAAGTTTACAGTAATCCATGATTATCTTAATCGGGTTTTAAACAACTGGGCTCAGTAATAGAACAATAAACACATGGTTGATTTCGCTCGTTACGTCATAGCCGCCATGTTGGATGACACAAATATTAATAATGAATCACTTATTAGCTTCTTTTGTTCATCCACCAGCATTTGTCCATTTGTACATTGTTGTCTGCAGGTCTAGAGATGATTTAATCTCGTATCCAGATCTCATTTCGTCACTGGAAATGTGAGATATCTGGGTACGAGATTAGAGATGGTTGCAATTGGTGGAAGGCCAGTGCTGTCACAACTTCAGCTAATACCGATCATTCTATCAATCCATTCATCTTGTACTCAGTCCATCGGCCAAGCACCCTCCTATACAATCAAACAATCGATCTACTTTTTGGCTCTCTGTTCACAGAAAGTGTCATAACGGAGAAAGACACAAAAAATACCAAGACTTTGGAGAATTTTGGTTATTTAAACCCAGAAAGCATTGAATTATCTTTACAACAACATAACCAAAAGAAAGGGACTATCAACAGAGAAGGTATGCATTAAAAGACAGATACTTTGTTTTGAGAGTTTTGTCTATTCCTTCATTTATTTATTCAAACATGATTAGAAGTTACCACGGCAGCCATAGAGCACTGGACCGAGAATAAAGTGACGTCATAGACTCTCTGCTTTGAAACACTTATTATGTATGCAAAACAGGTAAAGTCCAAACCTTCTTTGCTTTTTGATGGTCAGTCGAATGGTACCGCACACACACAGAATTCTTAACCTATCGAGTCTTTGACGTCACTTCCTCCTCAATTCTTCTCTTCCAGGAATTGATTACGGAAAATTCCAGTAAAATAAACCGTGAACCTTTCCGTTTTGAATTCAGGCTTGAAGGTTTTGGAAAATAGTATCTGTAATGATGTGATTAGCAAATATTGCTGTTACAAAGAGATTTTTTTAAATTGTTTTTGCAGATTATGTTTAAAAGATAGTAAGGAACCAGCAAGGCCTTTGGTCTAATGGAGTGTTATCCACTATCCTTTTTCATGGAAAAGAATATATACTTTTTTTCCCAAGACAGTAGAGTTCAATGTCTACATTTGGGTGTACATGAATCGCGTAAATTATGGATTTTTAATAACTGGGTTTATGGGCTTCGGGCTTCAATATGTTTTTACTGTTCTGTCCATGTTTTCAAAAAGCTTAACGTCCTAATGAAACAAGAAATTGATGTTAAGCCCTTCCATGATTCATATAGAACCAAAATGTCACAAAAATGAAATCCTCGCCTCTTTGTCAAAGCAGTTATCTTAGAACTATCCAACTTGAGTCCATTGGTTGTTCAATCAAATATCGAAGGTCTTAGCCCTTTTTTTTTTCAGAGGTTTCGTGTCAGATGATCTCATTAGTATACGACGGAACAAAATTGCACAAACGCGTAGTCTCTTATAGTCTCTGAAAAAAATTTGGAGTGCTCGTTTATGCCAAATTGCAAGAGAAAAAATCAGCAGTAGCAACGCACGCTTACCATGCCGAAATTTGCGTCATCAAGGGATCACATTCGATTGGCTATCTGTGACTTTCTTTGATTATTGACCAATCAGAATGCTTTGCTTGTTACTTTGTATGACCTTTTCTGCACTGTGTTACATGAAAACTGCATTTCTCTCAGCCAATCAGAGTGGAGGAATATTTTCATGCCTTTTATGGCGTTGTCAAAACATGAGGCTTCTGAGAGAAGAAATATTTCTTGAGGGAAATTAAGGTTTTGATTTAACTTCCACACCAAGGCCTGTTGGGAAAATCAATCCTATTTGCTCTATAATGTGTGATCAAGATTGTGTAGGATTTATGATCTATATACCGCACATATCACAAGAGTCTCATGGCGGATTACAATTCTGTCCGTAAATGGATGGTGTCCCTCGAAGTTTAAACGCCCCAAACGCGCCTTGTAGAGAGGTTTCACTGTTGAGTTAAAAGGATAAAGAATTCTTGGGTTTCACTCACGTGATCAACAGCCATGTTTTTCAACGAAAACAAAAGAAGACGAAAGCGTAATAATAGCTTTCAATTCCCGGATGATTGGATCGGGACACCAACATGGCCGCCATTTCATTGTTTGGGGACACCAACATGGCGGCCGTGACGTCATGTGAAATCCAAGAATATAACTGGCCAGGAACAAACGTCGTGCAGTTTCGAAGATTTATTGACAAAAATTATGTATACTTGGCATAAGGACCATTTATCAAATACAAATTGAAACATTAAATGAGGTTGGCCTAATTTTAATTGCAACTGAGTTTGGGTCAATTAAACCGCTTCTACTATCGCAACCTGAAAGAAAAGAGAAAAAGAAAACATGAAACCAAAACTTTGAAATTGTGACTGTCTACAACATTGTGGAAAGGGAAAATAGCATGCAAGGCAAAGTTGTGCGATTCAAACCAATTTTTATCAGGCTTTAGGTTTACAAGTTCGCTTGTATACGGAGCACAGTATACAAACGTCTTCTGTTGCTTCTGGCAGAAAATTTCACATAGCTAAATCTGAAATCTCACTTGGTATCCTTGTGAATTCAACTTTATCATGATTTTTATGGCAACATTAAGCAGTTTTGCTATGGAATGGGGAGGTCATATGACTGTCATTCTACTTATTTTTTTTTAACTTCGGCTATAAACGCAGCTAGAGATTCCACCTTGATCAGTATTACCCTCTGCCAAAGGCAGAGAGTTCCATGCTGTAACAGTCCTAGCGAAGAACGAGTGGACACACTCTTAAATCATTATCCGAGTTTGAAAAATGTTCTATATCAAGGATAAATGTATCAAATGTGAGAGCAAGTGTAGTTGTGAGTGATCAACTTTTGTGTATTCGTGTCCTTACCACTGAATCTTTAAAATTTCCCACAACAGCTTCCAGATCGTGCCAAAAGTTCGGCTTGTACGCTAATGCGAAATAGAGAGAGCAAAGAAAAGACCCTCATCAGATACATGTAATGCTTTTACATCGCAGAATGTTGGACCCATGGTTGACAGATCACCTATCCCGTCATGCAGTTCGGTGACTATCGTGAACTAAATACAAATACAAAAACTAACTCGGAGAGCCGAGCCAATGGGCTCCTGCCTCGGTATAAATATTCTAAATACGCTACCACAGAGAGTTGTAACAGCAGAAAAACATCCTCACCCACACGTATGCCAATGAGTTGGCCAAATCCACCGGAAGCGGAAATGGCCTATAAAAAGGGCACAAACGCAAGAAGCGCAAGGGATCAAAGGTTATGATAGAGAGACCAGAACAAATTTTCACTCACCATCCCTGGGCTGTATTCCAAGAATAACTAGGAGGCAAAGAAGGTCGATGTTTGTTTAGTATGTGCAATCGTAAAAGGAAAATGTTAGCAGTGGTGAAGAAAGCGATGCCTGCTTGCTCCAGTTTCTCCCGCCATTCATTGTTCCTCTCCGCCAAGCGTGTTGCCGCCATTTTGATTTATGGACAAAATTATATGAGGTCCATGGCGAACTCAACTCTATTTGTGTCTATTTCGTGGAATTTTGTCAGTAACATTGTTGACTGTGTAAGTTTAAATCCGAAATGACAGTTGCAGTTGTCGTCGAGTTAACTTTAAAAATTCTCAATTCACGATTAACGTTTTTCTAAAATCACGACTCGAGCTTGCGGCCTTCACCGAAATCACATTTCACGATAAAATACACTTTTCACGTTTTATGGGAAATCAAGTCATGAGGCAATTCACAGCCAACGAAAATACCCTAACCCACTCTCGAGAGAAAAAAATCACAAATTTAATCCTTACTTTTTAGGTGCCCCCTTGCCTGCTCACTAAAGTGATTCAAAGCCTCCAAAGCTGAAAAATGGAAACAACAAAAACCCTTATTTACTTTAAGTTTCTTGTGCTAACGCTTTGTACTTTTAAGACATGTCGCGACGGAAGCACCGTCTATCAATCACTATGGTTACTCTCCCATGCACTTAACAGTACATTCGTTTTAATACAATTTTATTATCAAGTGACAAAGGAGAACAAAGATGGCCGCTACTCTCAGGCAGCATTGGCTGGTCTAGGCGGGTAGCGACAGAACAGAAACAGATGTCATTACAGGTTTTCAAATTTGAAAAACAAAAGAATAAAAGAAACTAAAATAAAATGCTAAGCCATTAAGATATCAACATAACAATTGGAAAAGTAAAAGTGGCAACTGTTTAAAGATTGAGCTGAATGAAGAAACCTAAAACCGAACACGAATCTTCACAATGGTTAAGTGACTGAGCATGCGCGCGACTTACAAACTTTCACCTCCTGAGGCCACTGTTCTTTTATTCAGCACCAAGAAAAACGATATCAGTGAGGTTTGAAATATGTGCAGATTTAGTAGAGGTCTATTTTAATAACTGCTGTCAATCATACATTTAAATTTCGAGGTTGCGCAGAAGAGCCGGAAGTTCATCACGGTTTCGCGCGTTTTTCCTGGTTGGGATTCCGCCCGGGGCCTTTTTTTCGTGGGCTTTGGTAACGAGAACGTTTGCCAACCTTCGGGGCGGTCAACCAACTGATCATGCGCACTTCTTCGTGGTCCCCTCGCCAAGGAACGCTATTCAGACAACAAAGGGAGGGATGAACTGTTAGAAAGATGGACTCACCTTCCGTGTGGTTCATTCCAATAAGATCTGAAAACAGAAAAGGAATAGAAACACGTGAGAAATCACGACTATTAAAAGGTTACTTTAAGAAAACGTATTATGCAACATTACGATAAAAAAGTCATAAAAGGCATGTTAACAGATTTCTGTATTTGATGAAAATGTAAAACAAAACAAAAAAATCAAATTACTCCGCGCGGTGGCGTCATGGTTAGTGTGCTCGACTCCGGAGCGAGCGGTCCGGGTTCGCGTCCAGGCCGGGGACATTGTGTTGTTTGATAAATGGGTACCGGCGAAATGCTGGGGGTAACCCAGCGATGGACTAGCATCCAATCCAGGATGGGGGGAGTTAAAAATACTCCTGGTCGCTTAGTGCTAAGGAAAGCGGGGATAAGCACCGGCGTGCTGGGTCATTGGCTCAGAAAGCGCTTACCTCTGCTGCTCATTCGGAGAAATAGCGATAGCTATGACATTTGTTGAGTGTGTCGGCCTCCTAAACTACCGTGCCATTTGTTGAGCTTTGTTATACAATGAATAACTTAAGTAAGGCACCAAAGCTGCACACTAAAACCCTTAAAAATCAGCGGTTGAAAAAGAAAGACGGGAACCTTTGTCCCAGACCTCGGTATTGGTCAGTGCTACCCTCTCGGTTGTAGAGTATCCTGTTTAATACAGTTGGCACATTAAGAAAGGTCTAGGGTATAGACAAGGTAATCAAACGGCCATCGAGACAATCATAACAGCGAAATTCGATGGACCCAACTTTGCACCGTTAAGACTGACAGTGGAATTATTTGCCCTTCTGGCAACCATAATACGCAAACCTAAATCCAATAACCCGCTTTGCGTCTAACACAAGCTATTCAGTGATCCTCTGGTTCGAGCAACCTCGTTTCCAGGGTCTCTCCTCTCTGCCTCCCTTGTCGTTGAATGAATCAAGGAAGGCCTTAACATCAATTTCTTGTTTCATTAGGACGTTAAGCTTTTTGATAACATGACCAGAACAATAAAAACATATTTAAGCCCGAAGCCCATAAACCGTGGCCCAATAACTAAAAATCCATAATTTACGCGATTGATGTACACACATATGTAGACGTTGAACGCAACTCGTATTCGTGTGACAAGGCATTTTTTTAAATACATAATCTTTACAATACAAAGTAAGTTTCAAAAAGGTACATGTTACATGAATTTTCCCACAGGAGATCATACAAAAATGATCAAGTTAAAAACAAGAGCGGCGATTGACGTTCACAAAAAAAAAAAAAGTTAGTGGTTCAAGTTGCTTCTACACTGTCGTAAAACAACACACCACACACTACGTTTGCTTGATAAAATGCCTCTTTTATTTTACCGGCGCTAAAACTATACTTCACGATTTGTGTGGCAACCAGCTGTTGCGCGCAGTATAAAATATAGCAACGACAATTAATTTATGCGAAGTTGTTGAAATGTGAATAAGTGAAAACTGTCTACTCGCTGTACATATTTGCGACTTAGAACACGAAATAAAATACCCGCACATGTTCAGTATTTGTTCATACAGTTTGATTTGTCGATACGTGACATAAACCGCATAACATGGCACCGACTGATCGATCGCCGAACCAGCCGAACATGCTTGTTTCCCATATGGATGAACGTTCCACTTGCTTTCTAGCACGACAAAATCTTCTTTTCTTCGCTATTGAGCATTCTTCGTTATCAATCAATTCGACTTCTTACTTGAGCTTTTTCAAGTAAGTTTGAATCCGGATCTTCACACGGGCATGAGTGATATTCAAACGACGCGAGTTCAATTTCTTTCCCGTCCTATCGATTAGACAACAACTTTATGCCTTTCACGTCAATTCCATGTGTAGTGAAAAATCTTGCTGTGAAACGTTTTGATGGTCGTCTAGCCACAAAAAACAAATGTGCACCAAATGATGACATGGTCTACATTGTCACCCCTCCCCTAACACACATTTGGAAAAGCTCCCAGATTTTGTGAGCCACGCGACCAGCCGCAACCAGGGTCTATTTCCTCAACGACAAGGGAGGCAGAGAAGAGAGACCCTGGAAACGAGGTGATTCGAGCCGACAAAATCAATAGCACTTTATGCGAATTTACAATGATAAGAAATAACATTTTACCTCTTATCTGTGTTTCTGCTTGCTGGCCATATTGATTCAGAAGTTCCAAAGCTGAAAATCAATTGCACATTTTTCAAATATGTGTCTTTCATATATGCATACATTAACCGTAAAGAGGAGGTTTCCGCTGACACTGTGAGCCTTTATCAGCAGTCAGGGGACAAATGTGTCACACCTCGCATTCATGTGCATTTGGGACACGTGATTGCACGAGGTTGTGCTACACGTTGTGATCTGATACTACCATTCTCAGTTGAGTACGCTACTAGGGAAGTTTGGTGACAAAGTGTCAGCGTTTCAGTTTTACCACCTTGTCAAGGGCAACTTGCTTCGTAATGGTCACGGTAATGGTCGTCAGTTTGATTTAACCGTTGATGTAACTTTTACCATTTGTATATTTTGGCGGGTTTTATCGCTCTTGACGTCAAGGACCTAAAAGTTACTCTTGGAAACGTGTCAATTTGCCCTTGACGAAACAAGAACTCAAACGTGGAAACTGTCGCGAAATTTCCGTAGTAGCGTACTCTCGATGGAACCTATAAATATTTCTTTACCCGTAAAACGGAGAACTGACAGAGGGAGGGATGTAAAGGGCGCACCGTCCGCTTCCATTGATACCAGCCTCGTAGCTGAAGGAACTAACGCAGTTAAATAAGGTTACTTTACTTTACCTTTACCACAATCCCTGCTTAAGCTCCTGTGCCTAAAGAGAACTAGGATTAGGGCCAGAGAACAGATGCAAAGCTAGACTAACCTTCAGTTCTGTTCATTTTAAGGATATCTGAGAAACAAGAGAAAACAGCCGCATTAAACACAAACGCAGATCCGAATCGAGTGCGTTAGAGTAATTTGCAGTGCTTCTCCTCCAATTATACCCAGCAAAAAATGGCTCACCTCTCAGCTGTGATTTCGCTTGTGTATGATAATGATTCAAAGCATTCAAGGCTAAATAACAAAAAATGAATGTTAAATCAATACGTTCTTGGAACCATGGATCTCAAAATTAATGTATTTTTTGCTAAACTGTGGCCGTTTTCAATTTATGGCGATTTGTCGAGACTTTCCATCACCTGATAATTTCTCTGCAATGGACTGGGAACGAGTAAAACGTTATTTGGTCAAAAAACTAAGAAACATAGAACAATATTCTCCCTTCTCTAACGCGTGTAGGTATGCTACACAGTCGTTTTGCCACCATACAATAAGCTGATTCCCCGCATTTGAAAACTGGAATTACTAAATCAATGACTTCGGAACAATATGAGCCCGTGAACTTTGATCAGCGAACATTGTCGTGAATTTAGAACAAACCCGAACATCTCGATTGTTATTTTTGTTTTAGGTGTAATAACCTTCGATCACAGGATTTCCAGTAAGTCTTAATCGCCATATGATATTGACAATCGAAAAAAACCAAGGTGGTTTAAAGAAAAATAGCAATGCAACTGGACAAATATGAAGCAAAGCTTGTTCTCAGGACCTCTCCCTAAGCTTCGGCAAAGGGAGAGGTCCTGAGAACGATGTTGATAGGTAGCTTAACTTACCTTCAGTGTGGTTCATTCAAGAAACAAAAAATAAAATGATAGTATTTATTAATAACGTGTACTTATGAATGAATGAAACAAGTGAATGAAACATTTCAATTAAAAAATGAACGTGCTGCACCTCAAAACAAGAACGGAAAAGATTACCTCTTAGCTGAGCTTTCGCTTCTTCACGGTAATGACTCAGGGCCTTTAAAGCTAGAAATAAATCAATATATCGATTGGGAACTGTAAGGTAAGTTTCTTATATGTACTTGTTAGAGACTGACATTCCTATTTAATGTTCTCCAATGATAACCTAGTACTTTTTTCTGTATATTTTTCTGTAGTTTGTTCAATTCACAAGAATTCGCAAAGTAAGGACAGACGGTAAAAGTGACGTATAATAGACAAATATTTTGGAATATAATGAATAATGAAGTTTTCGGTAAGTGGAATCACCCGAGTGTTTTATTATATATTGGCTTACACAAATAGAGCAACAAAAGTAATTTTAATTCTTTCCAAACTAAAAAAAAAAATGAAGTGTGATTTTATTTCAACTTAAAATCAACACAATGGTGCCTCTAGGGAATTTTCTGACAGAAATGGGAGATGTTTTTTCTACCGAAATGCTGGGACCCTTTCGTCTGTGTTGCAATAAGTTAGTATTTATGAAGATAGAGTGGTTTTCAAATGAGTGTCGTAAAACCAAAACCAAAGTAATTACTTTGGCCAATCAAAAAGGACGGGAGACAATCCAGTAAACCAATCAAAACTCGAAGTAATTACACGTAGCCGACACAAAGCGCGGGAAAATGTGCACGAGCGAGCCACAATTGGTTTTGGTTTCACTTCTGATTGGTTGAAAAAGTGGCGCGAGAACTTTGAACCAATCACTGAGTGAAGTAATTATAAACCAAAGCAATTCGCTAATTACTTTCGACACTCAATTGAAAACCGCTCTAGAACGCTAAAGAAAGGAAATGCTGGACTCACCATCCGTGCGATTCATTCTCAGGGTATCTGGAAGAAAAAAGATGAGTCCAAACATTACTATTAGGAAGTTTTTACGTGACGTCATCGCTGCCATGTTGGTAGACGCAAACAAAAAGATCTTTCATCAGCTTCTTTTGTTCGTCCACCAGAAGTCGCACATTTCTCTTTTGTTACTGGTGTCTCTAGAGGTTCGTTGAAAAAGTCCTATTGATCTACGCCATGACAACGCTTCGACGTCCTTATTCAAAAAAATTCAGCAAAAAGTCAGAGTTACCCTGTAGTTGGACTTCTGCTTGTTCGCCATACTGATTCAGAGCCTCTAAAGCTGAAAAAACGATGAATAGATAATTTTTTTTCCCTCATTTTTATCTTTTATTTTATTATTATTATTTTATCCACCTTTGTAAGAATGACGCTCCAAAGTGGTTTTAGAAATGTAAATCATGTTTAGAACGATTTTTTAAAAATCTTAATTGGATTTTAGCGGTGTAGCAAGAGGGATGTTTTTCGTTCTCGAATAGGAACTATTAAATCATTGTCTGCATCACCTTCATTGTCACTGTTGTCGTCGTTATCGGCGTCTTCGTCATTATCATCGTCATTACCGTTATCGTTATTATCGTTATCGTCATTGACGTTATCGTCATCGTTGTCAATGCCATCGTCGTTCTCGTTCTCGTCATCTTCGTCAATTATCATCGTCGTTGTCATTATCGTCATCGTTGTAATCGCTATCACTGTCGTCGCCGCTAATTTCCCTTTCGTAAACAAGCGATGCCATTTTTGACGGTCGATGCCATTCTTAGTAACCGAGCCTTTTTATTCGGTTAGCCTTCAATAAATTAGGATTATTTTCATTTAAATACTTCATTTAAATACTTTAAAATTGCCAACTTGCAGTCGTTGTTTCGGTTTTGTAGAAGTTAAGTGCATTCACTGATAAGACATTGAACAGAGTTCGACACAGTTCCATCAACTTTTTCTATTATATTTTTTTTTCAAAGCTTTTTTCTCTATTTTTTTAATTTTTAAGTGACATATGCTGCTAATCTAGTCCTATATTTTTTTCCCTCTTCTTCAAACGACAAAATGGTATCGCTTGTTTACGAAAGGGAAAATTGCGTCGTCGCCGTCTTCGTTCTCGTTCTCGTCACCTTCGTTAGCATCATCGTTATTGTCATTATCGTCATCGAGTTCATTGCTGTCGTCTTCTTCGTCGTCCTCGTCATCTTCGTCATTGTCATTGTCATCGTTGTCATCGTCGTCGCCGTC
>JALIRR010002299.1:42500-45000 GCA_023091755.1 Montipora sp. Colony 1 RG-2022
GATGCAAATCGGGACGCCATTTTTTCCCGATTTGCTCGGAGGTAAATAGCGCAGGATATTCTGAGTTTGACGAGCCAATCAGCGCCCGCGTTCAACGCTATCCACTATTTTAGTATATACTAATACAAGTTATATGACTGACAGAACGGTTCTAAAGAAGAAAAATCTAATTTGCATAATCTATAATCGGCCCGTGGGCATGACCCGAGGCTCTGGAAAACTCTGTGTAGGAGAACATGCACCTTAGGGTTCTTATAGCCATTTATTGGCTATTTGAACCTTACGGCGCCTGCTCACCGCCCCTGCTAAATGGAATGCACCAATCAGAGATGCTTTTCATTGTTCTTCACAAAAACCAATGAGAAGACACTTTGTTTCAGGGTTCCCCAGAACTCTTCTCTCCGTCAGTCATGCGCAAAAGAAAAGAGCTCTGGGGCCCAGATTGGACAATAATGCACTTGAGCATAGCTGCTCTTAGCCAATCACAGCGCGCGTTATATGGGCCAGAAACACTAGCCATACAATTTTAAAAGAACTTACTCGCAAGCTTTTCTTCTGCTTCTTTGCCATATTTTTTAACATAAAATAATGAGGGGTGTGAGCTGTTTCCTAGTTAAGTTTTTCTCAGATTTATATGCTTTTTGCAAGATTTGCTTCAGCATAGTTAATAGAGGGGAATGGTTATGAAACCCGACGAATTTCTTTGTTGTAGGTTTTTGTTCTCTTTTTTGGCCTTGACCGTGCACAAAACACAATAGTTGTTTGCTCTGTACTGAGGAACTATCCAATAGAAAAGTGTTGGTTACGTAATTCATGCATAGTGTATGAGCGCAAAACAAAAGATTGTGTACGGTCGTGGACTTTCCAACCTAAATCTTGGCATCTTTGTCTGTTCCTTCGATGTTTGCCGAGCTTCCAAACCATTCCTCCCTATTAGCTATGGCTTCAGTGAATATGAGACAAATACAGCCGTTATTTTACCTTTAAACTTTTCTTCCGCTTTTTTGCCAAAAGGTTTAAGGGCCTTTAGTGCTGAAAATAAACAAATAAATAGCTTGTTACATAATTCACTCCATAACGGATGACTCCGAAAAGAGATAACTTCCGATAGCAGAGTACACGTCCAAATACCTCTACACTGTACTGTGTTAAACCATGAGGGACCTTCGCCTCACAAACCGTCTGTTGTCCCTCCAAATAATGGCATTCAATTCTATAAATTCGAAATGATGACTTTTATTTTGTGAGTCGTAGGCAGTTTTTTAACGGTCGCCGTGTCATGTGTCATGATTAAATTGTTTCCTTACGAATTCGGAAACACACTTTGAAGCGCATGAGCTGGGAGTCGAACTCGGAACGCTGAAATGCAGTTCGCGAGCGATACCCACTACACTACGCGCGCTCCATTAATTCACAATGATGGAGTCAGTCGCTCACAACGAGATTTGACTGAACTCCAGCGCAGGAATCACTAGCGACACTCCCACCGCACTGCGATTTTCAAGCATGCCTATATAGAAGAAAAAAAATTTGGCTTGCAGCTAGTTTAGTCGAGCCGCATAGTTGGGTTTACAAAGACCAAATAAAGTGAGTTTCGGGGTGGCCAGGCGAAGGAACTGCATCATTGAGTGTCGACGCAGCATGAATCAGTGATCCATAATATTGTTTCTCACGACGGACTGGTTATGGTATTTTGCTGATGAGATGTTTTAAAAATTGTGCAATATTTATGCTGCGTCTTAAATAGATCTATGATCAGATTTCATTTCACTTAGTCTCAAAGCGAACACATAGATCAGGCGAGGTTCAACTATGATTTTAAAACTGACTGTCTCATGCGAGATCGACGATTTTCTAAATTAATTAGTACTATTGTTTGGCAACCCCGTTTAAATGAATAAAATAGAGGTACTTTATACGACGTTTTTGCCATAAAAATGAAAACTTCAATTCTCTAGCTATCTATATGCTATGGATGACAAGTACGATCTAAGGTGCACTTTTTCGGACCAAAATACAAAATTTCTTGGCTCTTTAAAGAAGTACTTTACCTTCCTGGATTCCCCAAGAGTCACTGCATGTGCAGCATGTCAAAGTAGATACAATGAACACTCCAACCAAGATATTCTTCATGCTGGTAGAATCTTCTTGAGAATCGAAATTCCAAGTCCTTGACGATTGTTCGATGTGATGGCAAAATGCTCTTTAAATTAAGTGTCGGTATGTTTTACGCTGTTGTCACTTTTTATCAGAGCGTCTTCTTTTGTTTGTGCGCATTAGCAGACAGAGGAACCCTCCTTTAATATGGAAATGAAGGGATTAACAGAGCCTGTCCTTTTCAGAAGGGAAGCTCTGATATTTTACCCCGACAAATTTTGAAGTAAATGATGTTGTCGGTCGATGCGGGTGGGAAATCTCGGTGAATTCGCAATCAATGATCAACCATAGTGCCAATGGTATCATAGGCAGTCACAACAAACCAAAGCGGCTATCAAGAACT
>JALIRR010002299.1:50000-57565 GCA_023091755.1 Montipora sp. Colony 1 RG-2022
AAGAACGTTCAAGTGGGATGTGCTGTGTTCGGGCGTCTTACGCGATGCGCAGGCAAGGTCAAGAAAATGGATCGAAGGGCTGGTGGAAACCGCAAAATCCTCCATAAGGTAGCGACGACCTGGGGCTTCTTGAAGAGCAGCGAAGGGAACTTTGAGAAGGAAATCTTGTGGAATAAAAGTAATTCGCTGACTTTCTCCCTTTTTGGGAAGAAATTCTGCGATAGGCTTTATTAGGATCTCGTGAACTTGGTTTAGCATAGGTCGCCATGGAGCCAATTCGGGATCGTCTTGAAGGTTTCTGGATAGAGCATTATTACCATGATTATTTATATTCCCTGAATGATTAGCATTTGGTGCTGAGTGATCTAATCTATCTTTGTCGTCTTCGATGTCATTCTCTTTAACCGGAGTTTCATTTGATGGCGAATGGTCCTTGATGGCATGACCAGGAAGAATGTCTTCACGTTCTGCATGACCTTTTAAATCTTCTTCCAGTTTCGCGACATTATCATTCTCGGTTGTAGTTGTGAAAGCCGTATCGTCTTTTTCTTCATTTGAAAGTAAAATAGAGTTATTCTTTTCGTCATTCTTTAACACGACAGAAATGGTGTTTTTAGAAGAGCCAATGTTTGTTGGGAGAGATTCTTCTCCATCCACAAGTTTTTCGGAGGAAAAGCTACTTTGCATTGGATTAAGTGTGACATCAATGTTGACATTTTCCTCCAAATTTTCAATAGGGAGGGGAAAGTCTTCACTATTAAGGGGTGTTATAACCTCGATTTCTGCTGTGCTTTCTTCATTATTCTCCAAGCAAGGTTTTGCGTCTTGGAATTCGGCCAAAGGTCTGTTACCTTCACAACTTTTAATAATGTTGCCGGAGAAACTGCTGACCTCCAGCCTTTCTTTTTGCGTTACATCTGTTGAAGGCAGTGATTCTTTAGCTCCAGAAGTGGGGCTAGAACTTTCTTCTTCGTCACTATGACTATTGACGTCAATATTCTGACGTGCGGTCGCATCTGTTTCTTTTTCCTTGGATTTGAGCGGAACATTACCTAGATAGTGTTCAATGAAGTTCTCCTTGCCATCTCCACTTTCCCAATCGGACGAAAACATGTCCTTGAGTCCCTTTAGCGTTTTAAAGACTTCGTCATTTGTATTAGAGAAGCTTGGCAATGGTGCCTTAAGCTTCCTTCCTTTCGGCTTACTGAAAAGGTTTTCGCCTCTGAGGATCTCGCTCACTCCACGGGACTGTGAAGGCAGGCCCATTGATCGACTGAGTTGAATCACAAGGTCATCGTTAAGCTCAACCTTCATGTGACTCTCACCCTGGAGGCGAGTCTTGCAGAAATGCAACTTTCCATTCAGTTGCAGCACCCAGGTATACACCCATGTCCATACAGCTCCAGTTTGATCAAATTCCTTCACCACAGAGTACAACACAAGGCTAGTGGACAGCTTCTGGCCAACTTGCAGGAGATTGTTAAACGACTCATCTATGAATTCTTCATCGAGGTACTTTGTACTCGTTTCTGAAGAAGTGGAACCATAAAATCGTCTCTGAACTATATCCGATAGTGATCTTCCACGACTTGCATCCGCCAAAACGAAAGCTTCTTTGTACTTTTTCTGGGCAATCAACAAAACTTGCAACAGGTTGTAGGCTTCCGACTGGTTTTTCTCAAAGTTCGATATCTTCGATTTATCTTCTTCTCCTATCTGGGCGCGCACCTGCTCCAAGGTTTGAAAAGCACCAAGTATTGAACTTTCCGCTTCTGGTAGATTCCCGCACAGGTAATAATCCATGGCCAGTTGATGTTGCATGATGGCTAGTCCGCCGATATCCATTCGCCTTTCGGCGTTGTCTCTGTACTTGACGTGGCAGTCAATGGCATCTTCGTATTGCTCTAAAGCTCTGTACACGGTGCCCAAATTACCCCATGCCATACCTTCGCCTGCAACGTTTCCAGCCTTTTGAGCTTGGGTAACAGCAATTTCAAACAATTTCTCAGCTTCTTCGTAATACCTGCGTGAGAACCAGGAATACCAATTAACCTACTTAAAATAAAAGATGCAGTTTCTTTCCTTGATCGTTGAGAACGGGGGGAACGAATCATGACGTCCATAAAAATGAAACACCACTTTTAAGAACATGTAAAGGTAAACCGGTTGAAAAAAATTCACAGACACACGCGATCAACGAGATCGATGGCCTGACTTTTAAAATACTACTGAAAAACAATAACAATGAATTCGTTATTGATACAAACTATTTCCCATATGACATGGCTATTGTGGCACCAAGATGGCCACTTGTTATAGCGAAGATATCTCTTTACAAACATTGCTTTTGTTATTCAAATGTGCCAACCACAGGAAAAAAAGATCCTTAATGACAATAGATGACGTCAACGATATCTTCCCTATACAAAAATATGGAGAGCAACAACTAATGAGTTCCTTTTCATGCTATTTTAAGAAACGAAGTCAAGTCACTTAGGAAAGTAAAGTGAACCCAGCCACTGTCATTTTCGCCGGGTACGATTGCATTTCACGACAAAAGCTTCAACGACCATCAACCAAAAAGATTTTTAGATCGTCACGGTTTTAGCTAACTTACCCCAACGTCGTGTAAAGCTTCCCAATTTTGTTAAATGATATCCCCATTCGCGCAAAATCGCCAACTTGTTCTGCTAACGAGTATTCAATGAATTGATACACCAAGGAGTCGTCAAATTCCTCAGGATTGTAAAATTTCAAGAAGCCGATATTTCCACAGGCAATTGCCAAGCCGTGTGTGTCTCCTCTGTTCAGAGCGATAGTGTAATGAGAATTGTGTAATTTCTCTGCGTCTCTGTATCTGACAAAAACAAAAGTGTCTATTTTCACTATTTAATTTAGCTTCCTCTTGTAAAGCAGGGTTATTACTGCAGCTACTGTTTATTAGTGTAGTCCCAAAGACCAGACCACAACACCGAGAACTCAGTGTTCTACTTTTCGAGAACAGCTTGCCTCGACTGAGGCCGACCAATTTCATCGTCAAGGACAATCTTATTAAAGACAACAAGAAAAATGGCTGACAGTTGGTTGATGATCGGACTACAGAAGGTCACGAGTTTGAATCACAACACTCGGGAGTCTTGACTCCAAGGAGCGATCAGAATGTAAATCCTCCTCACAATTTCAATGAAATGTCAGTCATACAGGTATTGAGAATGAAGAATATCATCATCTTAAGAGTTGCGATCTTGATATAACACCAAATTCTCATGACCACCCGACAAAGAAATCAATGGTACTTGTTAGGAGAACGAATGTTTCGATCGTGGGATTGAAAAGGTTAAAATAACTGAAGAGAAAGTGATGCCTTTGTCATTACATCTTCAAATGGTTAGACTTTCAACTCTTCGAATAATCTACCGTGGGCCCCGTCTCTAAACCCCTGATGTCAAAAACGTGAGACGTTAAAGTGTCTATCACTTCAACACCCTTTTCCATTTTAATTAGTCCCCAAAATCAACCCAAATACATTATGTTGTTTTTAGAACCTTTTGATTGAAATTCATTCACTTTTTTTATAGTAATGGGCCCTTTGCAGGATAGTGATCACATATGGTACAAATCCGCCATACTGGGACGCAAATTGCGCACTGGGACATCTAAAACAAAGGATAGTTAATCCAAATTTTCTTTGTTTTAGATGTCCCAGTGGGCAATTTGCGTCCCAGTATGGCGGATTTGTACCATGTGATCACTATCCTGCAAAGGGCCCACTGGCTTTGAAAGACGCGAATAGTGGCCATACTGTGATCCAAAAACGAGCAATTGAATGGGTTTGGTACCGGGTTGACGTCACAGACTGCAGAAAGTTCTTTGAAAACAGCAATGCAAATTGATTTCTGACGTCAGCCAGGTGTCGTACCCATTTCCCTTCATTGCTCGGTTATTGATCAAAGTATGAGCAGTTTTCCTGTCTTTCAAAGCCAATGAAAAGAGTGAAATTTCAATCAAAAGGTTCTGAAAACAACACGATGTATTTTGGACAATTTCGGAGAATAAATAAAGTGGAAAAGCGTGTTGAACTCATAGGCATTTTAAACAACCCACACATTGTTTGCGAAGAGTAGGGGATGGAATTCACGGTGTTTTGGTCTGGCCTTGTGACCCTCCGTGACGACGTCGGGTTCTGAAACTTAAGTCAAGTCTAACGTTTTGCATATTTCATTAGATAAGCTAACAGAGACGGCACTGTCTCTTTACTTATTTTAACAACTTGAGTTCTTGAGTTAGGGGTGCAAGGATGGCGCAGTGGTGAGAGCACTCGCCTCCCAACATCGCGGCTCGGGTTCGATTCTCAGACTCGGCGTCAAATGTGGGTTGAGTTTGTTGGTTCTCTACTCTGCATCGAGAGGTTTTGTCCGGGTACTCCGGTTTCCCCTCTCTTCAAAAACCAACATTTGCCTTGATTTGTGTTAGTTGTTAATTTTAGTCTACAGTGTCCCAAATAAGTGCTCCAGCGCTGGAACGATTACACACTTAAATAAAGTTCTCTTCCTCTCCTTTTTTTAAGTCCACAACTTCCAGAACCAAAGTCCCAACACGAATGAGTCATCCAGTCAGTGCTCTTTTAAGGAATAATATGCATGTCATACAGTACTTACCAACATAATATGTGTAGTACATAAAAGACGTATTAAATATATTAGTTTTAGCAACATAACCAAGAAAGAAAGAGAAAAATTATCCTGGCACTTATCTAGACAATTTAAGCAATTAATTATTGGAGGTTAATGTGAAGTGAAATTAAGCAATTGTCTCTAATAGATACCGGAGTAGTTCAGGTGGCTCCAACAGGTTTCGAACCCGTGACCTCTGGGATACCGGTGTAATGCTCTACAAACTGAGCTGTGAAGCCATTCAGTTGGAAGCAGGTCAATTTGTGAGGCTCATGGGTTCGAACCCCGCTGGAGCCACATGAATTACTCATGAGAGACAATAGCCCTTATCGGAGTTATCAGCGGTTTTGCCAAAAGAACGAGGCTAAGGGGTTAGTTTGTATTATAATGACCCTTAAGCCTCTTTTGCATGTAGTTTTAAACAAAGGAAAATGTGCCTGCAGGCGCAACGCCAATAAGGACCATTGCTTGAATTGTCTAGATAAGTGCGAGGATCCGTCAAAAGCCCGAACTTCAAATATCTACATTTCTTTCATAACCGAAAAAGTTGTATGACTTTCACCTTACTAGTAATTACGTTACGAATAATATTTTGAGCACGAGTAATGAATTTACATTTAGATTTTGAGGACTTGGTCTAATATTCAGGTTCAGAGGTAGTTTTGATTGGAACCTTAAGTTGGTTTGGGGAGAAGACTTGAAGACTGGGAGAAGCTGTTTGATTCTGAATTAACTGAAGCATACCTCCCCTCGGATCTAAATACGTTTCCCAGATCTCCACAGCAACTCGACACAAGCCCAGCATCCTTCAGTTCCTTAGCAAGTTCCAGTGCTTCCCGGAGGTATTCTTTGGCTCTTCCCCAGTCTGCTGCTGACCTACAAGCGTTTCCGTAACTCTGGAGATAAATGGTCTGAGTGTACCTACTCAAGCTGGATTTAGAAGCCATAAGCGGTTCAAAGTAGGATTCGATTGCTTCTTTCAGTTCTCCCCGATCTAACAAGCAGATTGCCAGATGAACTTTTGCCAGAGTCTCTTTGTCAAAGTCATCTATCGATGCAGCGACTTCACTGGCTTTCCTATACAACTCTTCAGCTGTTTGTATTTCCTTCCGAAGACGGCGTATCGTCGCCATGTTCATGCTAGCGTTAAACAATTGCCGCCCTTCGACAATTGGATCTGGAGATATAAACACAGCAAACAACGACAACATGTCAATTAACGTGTAATCGGACAGAAAAATTCATTATTTCATTTCACGAAATATCATTTGGAATACGCCACCACTGGAGATTTTGGTCCTAGCTGTAGGCAAGACGTTTGCCACATGAATCTAGTTTATTGGATCTCTCAGATAGTATGCGAGTTGTGATTGGCTAAATTAGCAGTCCGTATTCTACAGTACGGTTCGCTAAATTCGAAATTTTTATTAAACACTCTCTAGTACGTTTTTTCTGCCGTTTATGTTACACAAACTTGTAAAACCGTTTGAATCTTACAAGCAACTATTTCAAAAAGCCATGAAGATATTTATTCGTTTTTCAGATTTTGACACGGCAATCTTTGTGGGAGTTGAACCTTCCGCTTGACTTCAACTACAGTCTGAGCTTCCTTTCGCACGCACCTGATTACCTCAGAGATATAACTAGTTAACCTAAATTGTAGAAATGCTGACGACGGGAAGGGAGATGTTCAATTATGCTTGCGGTAATTTAACGACGGTTCGTGCGTGGAAATCAAGGAAGATTTTAAAAGGTCTTGCGAAGGGACGGTACAAAACGTGGACCCCTAACTGGACCTCCTTCTGGACCCCACTCCACAGAAGAAAGAAAACATTAGATAGTTTTCATTGCCGCCATCAAATTCTAAAATCAAAATCACAAGCTCTTCTGCATTTTTATGTAAAGGAGGTTGAAGATGACCTAGAAATAAATTATTTTCCGTGACGTCTTTCGTTTCGAATTGTCACCTTGCGTGACACCATGATCCCTATGAATCTCAGCAGTTTCAGCCTTTGAAGTACATTAGGAGATGTGTTGATACACATGCATTTTATCTTATGAGCGAAACGTAAGCGCTTTCATCGCAAAGTGAACTTCAGATGTTTTCGTTGATTACCGGCTGCTATATTGGTGGATCACATGGCGTCTCCATACAAAACTCTATAACGTTGCGTGACAGGCTTCGACAAATCATTTAGACACAGTGATACCGCACAGACTTGAGAATTGGAGAGGTGGTTAAAATATTTTAATGCTGCTACATTCCAAGTTTTTAGCCTTTTCCATTGAACGATTTCGGATTTTTTTTTATGTTGCGTGACAGTGAAACTATCTATAGTTTGAGGATAAGAGAAGCGAAATGAAAAACAGAGCAGGCTCTGATATTCTGTGTAACAAAATCATACCGCGCATCTTAATTCCTCGATTCACGCATAACCACAATTCCTTGCGCGTTTGACCACAATCCCTTGGAGTTGCGTTTTGAAGGAAAATGTGTTCTAAATATCTTACCAACCTCCTTTTCTCGATCTGCACTGAAACTTACGGATCCTCGTCTTTTTGCCCAAGCGCGAAGCAGGCGGGCCATAAATCAACGGAAAAAAACACTCGGTAGGAACAGTAGGAACCTCGAACTCGGTTAATAAGAGGTATTTAACGGCCTACCCTCCCAAGAGTCTCCTGTAGCTCAGTCGGGAAGAGTTGCTTCCGAGTATCCCTTGGTCACCATCGGAATAAAAAATACATTTCTTTATGCATTAACCGTCGTAGACATAAATATTGCAAGAATGCATTGTTTCGGCAATATCAGTCCTAACAGCATATGAACCTAGTTTAATGGCCTGGCTACAACGAGTATCCTATAGCTCAGAGACAGATCATTCGAACCAAAAC
>JALIRR010002300.1:0-7500 GCA_023091755.1 Montipora sp. Colony 1 RG-2022
ATTGTTTATGAAATTTTATTGTGGTGTTGTTTCTCACAACATTTCTTTGCCTTTTCTTGCCAGGTTTTAATGCATCTCTTTGTTATTTTTATTCGTTGCCCCTCCTTCCCATGCAAAGTTCCGCTTCCTTCTCTAAATATGAACGTAGTAGAGACTGAAAAGAAAAGGTTATTTGTTTTTACAATATCTCGATTGAAACAAGAATGACTTTCAAGGCAGTCTTACATTTCTTTCCACTGTTGTCCTACCTCCGTCCAAGCTGTAATGGAATTATGCACCGGATCCCTATTCCCACCACTAGAGGAGTGATTAGCAGATACAAAAACATTCGGAGCACTGTTGTAGACTTTGTTGAAGTGGATGTCCTAGGAAAAGCCGAAGAAATCTGTCAGTCACAACAGACCAATAACGGAATGAAACTGTGTATAATTCACCTAAGTAATCTGTTGTTATACCATAGATTTGGACATTTATCATGCAAGGAAAAACGCTGTTGCAAATTCAAAAAAAACGTTGTCTTACCCTGCAGAAGGCGTTGTTAAAATCAGCCGGAGGAGGCTGAGAGGCTGCAAAGTAGACAGAACCGTGTTCAGAAAAGAGAGGTCTGTGAAGAGACGAGAATGCCAACCAGTTCTACAAAAAAGGAAAGAGATAAAAAATCCCAGGTGAAAACGAATAGCAATGAATAAGACAATAACAACAAGTCTTACATTCATGGTCATAATTTACATTTCTGCAAAGTCATAAGGCTCTCCGTTGGTAAGCTTGTTGTTACTGAATTGTGATAAGTAAGTTTCAACCGCAAGTCAAGCATTCAAATATGGACCATTTTCACAAATGGCGGCCACTCTTACACTCTTTTAACTCTTTGTTAATTGGACCTGCTGCCCTCATTTTGAAACCTTCTTTTGAAATTCGCTCGTCGTAGCGCGGCTAGACAGGCTTATCGGCATTAAAACAAAAGAATATTTTGCTTGGCCGCCATTATGAAAGAGGTCTATAGTAGCTCTCCATTTTGCTTAACGGTATTACTCGTGCTGGCCCTGCATTGCATATGGTACCCAATTTCCCGGGGGAGGGGGAAACAACTCCCATATAAAAGGGACGGGGGTGCTCGTAGGTCCACAGCGGGAGGTTTCGCGGTACCTTTTGGTTTATTGAGCGGAAAATGTTATGACAGGAGACATTTCACATTTAACTATTTTTAATTTTGTCTAATTAAGGCCGGGAGTTCTGGATGGACACTCGAACTTAACATAGACACCGTGTCTATTGTTTATTGTTACACATCAAACTCTGAAGAATACATGAGAACAGCCAAAGCCGGAGGCTTAAATGACATATGGTCAGCAAAGATAATTTGAAAAATTTGCATGAATAGAAGAAGGCTTTAGCTAAAATACTTATACAACTAAATCTAACTACTTAATTTACAAACACACAGGATAATATAATTAAATAAATTGCATAAACAAGTACTCTAGTAGAATTGTTTCAAATAACAGGAAACAAAACAAAACAAAACAGTCCACAAAGTTTACAATTTAGTCCCGGGGGACTTGATCAGACTATAGAATTAAAGGAAATGAGTTCAATTTTCGATTTTCAATGTACTAACTCAGCATTCAGAAAATGCAGTCTCAACTTTTTTTTAAAGTTACTTAATGTAAGGCTGTTGCACACTGTTAACGGAATATCATTCCAAATAACAGGAGCCTGCCAGGTGATAGCAAATTGATACTTGTGGTTGGTTTTATGAAGATTAAAACGTGAACGAGTCAAATAATCGAGATATTCATGGTTAAAATGAAGGATTGAGGAAACAGGAGTTGGCAGAATATTGTTAAAATGTGAGAAAACAAAACAGGCCAAATGGAATTTAAAGATAGAATGGAGCGAAAGAAAATTATTTTAGAGAAAAGGGGTTTAGAAGGTGTGCGTGGGGGTGAAAAAGTAATTATACGGATGGCTTTCTTTTGAAGTACATAAAGTGGTTCAAGGTAAGAAACGTACGTAGAAGCCCAAATTAGAGTACAATAATTGATGTAAGGCAGGAAAAGAGCATTATATAAAGTTTTCAGAGTATCACAAGGAAAGTATCGCCTTGCCTTGCATAAAACTCCAATTATCTTAGAGACTTTATCACAGACAACAGAGATATGCGGTTTCCAGGATAGGTTTTCATGAATGATAATTCCAAGGAATTTGTCTTCCCGCACACGTGTGATGGGGGAATTATTTATAGAAATGTTTATATCTGAGAGGTTAATCTGTTTACGACGTGGGTGAAAAATGATGAATTTAGACTTGTCAGGATGGACAGTGAGTTTGTTAGCACTAAACCAAGAAGAAACACGAGTGAGCTCTACATTAAGTATGGTTACTAAGGTAGCCAAGTCATTATGACGAAAAAAGATATTAGTATCATCAGCAAAGAGAATGATTGACAGGAGGTTTGAGACAAGAAAAAGATCATTGATGTATAAAAGAAAAAGTAAAGGTCCAAGGACTGATCCTTGTGGAACCCCACATACAGCCGTATTATATGTAGATGTATGGTCATGAACCATGACACACTGTTGTCTGTGAGATAAATAGCTAGCAAGCCAGGCCAATGGAATTCCTCTAATTCCATAAAAATTTAGTTTATCCAGAAGTATTTCATGGTTGACTGTATCAAAAGCCTTCTTAAGATCTATGAAGACTCCGATAGTGTACTGATTGTTTTCAAAACCTTCATAAATATTATTGACAAGCTCATTGCCGTCTTTAGTGCGGACGAAGATGATAAATTGGTTGATGCAGAAATGTATCCAGGTTTTCAAATTTGGGGGTCCTCTGGGCCCCTTTTTGAAAAATTGGGGGGTTCATTGGGGTACAGCTAATTAATATTCAAGAATTAATATTCGATCTATTTCCTCTTAATTGCTGCTGCAGTACCCTTTCAGATTTCTAACTTGCACAAAAATAAAGTCTTATCCCTCCCCACGAATATGTACTTAAAATGATCAATTTTTGGACTGTTATGCCTGTTGATTCATCGATCAAATTGAAAATGTATGGGCTTTCAAAGCTCCATCGATCACATCTGAGGAATGCGTATTCTGTAGGAACTGTTGGCTCCCCTTGATATTGTGATCTAGATCTCCACAGCAAAAAAAAAGAGAACTGAATCTCAATTTCCCGTAAAAGAGCATCATTTATTTTAACAACACTTGAGGTGTAAAAAAAGAGTAAACAAATATATGCGATCGATAGACACTTCATCGTCGGCCCGTGCGGCCGTGACTTCGGCATGGCAACTGTTAATAATCAAACGATTGAATGCATTCAAGTTTTCATGTTCAACATGTTAACTTTAACACTATTGATCACTATTTCCGAAAAAGTTGCATAATTTGCAAAACAGACAAGTTACGTGCAAAACAAGAATCGAGACGATGACACATGCGAGCACGAAATTAATATCAACAGGGTCGCACAAAACAAAAATTTAACATACTTCGCCGTTGGATTCTCTGTCATTTCACTCACGATAAGCGAAATAATGCTTGAAATTCGCTTGGAAACCATGCAACAAACTGAATTTCGACTGAAATGTTTTATTATCACTGGCGGCAGGTGGAAAGTGTCGCCGAATGTCTCGCCTAAAAAAACAGCTCAGACATAAGCTCAAGCTGGACATAATGGTTGACAAAATGAAATCATTCGACTGCAAAATCCGAAAATAACAGCTTACCTTGAAATTTAAGAACTCCATCATTTCCCCGTTGTGAGAAATGGGAATGTTCAATTTCCTTGTGAAATACGCCGTTCGCATGTTTTTCCTGGCGTTCGTAATTAGCATAAACATTCGATATTTTTTCTGCGTCCAATTGGACCCTTTGTTGATGATGTATTCAGTATTCATTCAGCTCAACCGCTGGAATAACTTCCATTTTCCTGTCTTCGACCTTCGTTTTCAAAAGTCGTTTAAGCAATCATACATCTCGTTTAGTTTTTTGAACGGCATTTCTGTTTTCTTGTTCTAAAATAAAATCCTCAACTGAGCAAACAGAAGCAAACCTTCCCTTGGCCATTTTTCAAAGGGCGCGGTTTTTTTGCAACGGCTTTCGGATGACGTACCATTCGATACGTTCATTCATCACTAGTGAAATTTCGTCGTTCGCGTTGCTGAGTGGACGAACGATATTTCTTCGCAGTGAAATTTTGTCGTTCTTGTTCCTGATTGGCTACATTTAGAATCAGTACGAATTTTATTCACTTTGATTTTCGTGGATAAATCTCAGTACCTATTGAATAATATATAGAACCAACCAAGCCTTTAAAGCGGAGCTCCCGGCTTTTTCATTCTTACTGGCTGTAGAATTAGTGAAAATAAAAGACTTTGGAATTGCCAAAAATTGAAAATAAAGCAGCACTAAAGAAATTACAAATAAACACTCAAATTTAAGGTTGTATTCCTCCAATGCTTGTTTTGAATAACTATGTAGCCACCAGTGTGTCCTGATCACAGCTATATTTTGTCAAACTTGGATTGAAACCGGCAAAAAAAAAGCAGGAATGAAATATGTTTTCTACCTGCAAGAAAAGAATCGACTGTCAAAAGCTTTTGTTGACGTAGTATGACCGTGTAGCGGCGTGGAACCAAGGAACACCGTTCAGACAGTTTGCGTTCACATTTCTATTTGTATTTCCCGAGAGTTTCAATACACGACGCGAAATAAGAATGACAGGCCAAGTGACCCACACTACAGTATTCTATCTTTTCTCCTAGCTGCCCTTACCATTCCGGAAACGAAACACTATTTTTTGTTTTTTGAAAAAGTTTATTGTTAAAAGTCTGGTCAACCGCATGGCATGTTGCTGGTAAGTTCAACCTTTGCAGGGCCATAACCTAGAAAAATCCTGGTTCACATCCTATTGATCCTTGTAAAACAACTGTCAAGGTGATGTTTTAGTGTATGGCTCAAATGCTGGTAGTGAATGTGCAGCTATGTCACTGTGTGCTATTATATAATTACGACAGGAAATTAATTACTTCCCTGTAATTATCAGTCATAAATGTAGCAGGCTTCGTACACTTAAGAGTTTTTCAAATTCCATGACTTTCCATGACCTTTTCCATGACTTTTTCCAGTTTTCCATGACCTAAACTTTAGCTACCAGTTTCGAAAATGGTCAAAATCGTCCTTGTTTTTGGAGTATTTTCTGACATAACTCGCCTGCGTTTTATTTTGTCCTTGCTTCCACTTCTGCAATAATTTACGTACCACACGTTACTATAATTTTCCATGACTTTCCATGACTGACAATACTTCAATTCCATGACTTTCCAGGTTTTCCATGACCTGTACGAACCCTGTGTAGGAAATGAACTATACACTGCCCTACAAAGCTTATCGAGACAAACATATTTCATGTTAACAGAATAACCTCCAGAAGTCATAGCGTTCAACACACCTTTTCAGATTCAATAAAGCCCAAATCATACTGGTAATAGCTGGTAATGTACTTGGAAGTTGCACAATAGATTTTGCTTACTGTGTCTTTGATAGGTACTTCCCAAAATTTGGTCGCAGAGAATTATAATTCTTTTATTTTTTTTTCGTCAATGCGTGAGTGGGCGGAATTCAACAAATCCTGCAATCTGATTGGTTCCGGAAGCGGGCGGAATTTTCTCATCCGGCCTGCTCACGGCAGGCGGAATCGTAGCCTTGATTGTGTGAACTTGGGTGATGACCTTAAATTTCCTGGTTTTTTTTGCACCGACTCCGTTTACATACACAGGTTATTTTTCATTAGACAAGTCGTTTGGAAATAGAATTCAAATAAAAAACATTTAGCTTTGAGACGTTTAGTTTGTAAGTCGCTTTAATACTGCATTCACTATCAAGCGCGGTGCGAGTCAACAATTAAAACAAGTGGTTTCAGAGAGGATGGGAGAGAGAGAGGAAAAAAATAAGGAAGTTATTTACCAGCAAAGGGTCGGTCTGTATAGCAAAAAACTGTGACATCGGTCTTGAAAAAGCTACCCTCGGCCTGCGGCCTCGGGCAGCAATTTCAAGGCCTCAGCTGGCAAACATATTTGTATTTTGACAACTGAGTGCATATCACTGTGAGTATTTAAATTACAACAAATGGTATATTTTAAATATTTGATTCTGGTGCTATGGATTCATTTGGCATGGCCATCCTCAAGGAACTTGTGTACTTCTGAAAGTATTTTCAATTGTCGAGACAAAGTGACCTTTACGTGCCCCGCTGCACAAAAGTTTGGTCATCTTGGAAAGATGTTTTCACATCTCACCTTCGTTTCTCTTTCATTTGTTTCTGCAAAAGATGTTTCGATGAGTCATTTCGTTTCATCTTAAACCGTTCAATTCGCGTTTTCTTTCTCAAACACTGAGCAAGAATACCCATCGATCAGTCAAAAACAATGTGCTTAGCCACTTTGGAACAAATACACTATTTTTAACGAGTTTCCATGGTCCAGTGGTCATTGTTAACACCTGTAATGAAGATAATCTGGATCCGGGTATTCACTATATACATTGTCGAACATCATGAGAATCGCAATGTAAGGCCGACGTGAGAAGGACAAACTTTTCTCTTTTCTTTTATTTAGTGCTAAATTAACCATAGACCACTGTACTTTTGCAGGCCCGAGTATAGGCTACTTGTAGCCTCTTGTTTGCATTACAATATAATCTAGCATGTATGTGGGGCAATTTCGGGCTGTTTTGTAGTTTTAACCCGAAATTGCCTCGCATTCACGTTAGATTACATTGTAATGCAAATGAGAAAAAACTAACCGTGAAAAGGACTATTGACCACAACACTTCCTTTGGTGGCTTACCGGCGTTGTAAAAATATAAGTAAAATTTTTATTAGGGCCCAATTAACTAAAACACCTTGTAATAATAACTCTGCAGTTCTTTTTTATTTCTGCACCGCCTGCCCCTATATAGAACACGGCCGTAATGAATACACTTTTCATTCTACGCGTGAAAGCCATAAAATCAAATCTCACATTACTTGCAACACTTTCAATGTTATTTACATGATTCAGTGTAAATTATGTAATCTTCAGTATATCGGGGAAACCACACGTCGCCTTAAAGACTGGTTTAATAAACACAGACGCCCTATTTCAGTCCCACTAGCCGGATTATATCCAGACCGCAATCGAGTCTCAGAACACTTTCTTAGCAATAACCATTCACACAGGCACATGTTTCTCATTCCCATCGAAAAGCTCATCCATCAATCAATGCGTCTTTTAGGAGAGCTCGGTAAGCCCATCTTATTGAAAAAGCAAAAACTACAGAACCTCTTGGGATAAACAAGCGTGACGGATTAACGACCTCATTATTTAGTGTACAGTGTTTGAACGGCATTTTATTCTTTTGAAATTTTGGCTTGTTTATCCAGTAGCTATATCACGTTACACTATCATTTGAAATCCTCTTTAATGACTTCGTAACATGTGTATATATA
>JALIRR010002300.1:12500-15000 GCA_023091755.1 Montipora sp. Colony 1 RG-2022
TTTGGGACAGTTCCGTGGTTAGCTAAAAGTCCTCGCCTTGGGTAAAATACATCCAGTATGGAACTGTTTTCCAAAAAAAATTCATGTTCTACTATCAAACTTTTTTTCGTCTTCAAATATGTTCTTTATTAGACTGTTCTTACCAAATACCTGAAAAAAAAAATCGGGGGTCGCCGTGCTCGTTTAAGAGAAAAGGAGCATTTATTTCGCTATCGGGTTTAGTTTGAGCGAAATCTCTTACGTTTTGTATGCGCACGTGCTCATGTGCGCGCGCTGATGACGCGAAAATCGTGCCCAGTAGGGAAGCGCAATGCAATACTAAGGAATTACCTTAAGCCCGGTGTGCAGTTCCAAAAATATAACAGCGACAATTTAGACGAAGTTGTTGAAATACAAGTAAGTCAAAACTGTCTACTCGCTTGACAAGCGTACGACTTAGGAATCACTTTTTTAACATTCGAAAGAAAAACGAAAATCAGAGAAGAAAATAAAATACCTGCACAGTTTGAGGTCGATACGTGACATAAACATATGATACCGACTGATCGATCGCCGAACACGTTTGTTTCCCATGGATAAACGTTTCCCCCTATTATCTTTCACGGCAAAACTTTCTTTTCTTTAAACGTGTCGCAAACTATTAGTATCCTTCGTTATCACTGACTGCTCACTTGAGCTTGCTGAGTAAAGTTTTAATTTTTACCTTCTCACCGGCATACAAAAATTCGAAAGACGCGAGTATATTTTCTGTTCCGTCGGATTGATTTTATATCAACTTTTTTCCTTTCACGTCGAATTCCACGTTTAGTATATTCAATACCTTGCCGTGAAACGTTTTTTTGATGGTCGTCTGGCCACAAAATCAAATGTGTTGTGATTCTGTTCCTCGCAATGATGACAAGGCCTACACTGCGACCCCTCCCCAAACACACATTTAAAAAAGTGACCAGCCCCAACCAGGGTTCCCAATCCTGGGAACGAGGTTTGGTTGATACTTAATTTTGAACAAAATTATGTATTGAGGTGCTGACCTTCGCAGCTGCCAGGATGCTGGATTGTAAAGTTGAGCCGCAGCAGGCACATCTCATGTTCAAACAGACACTTATTGTCATACGTTGTGCCATTTGATGAACAAATTGGTTCTTGCGAAGATGGGCATCTGTCGATGCTTACACAGCGAGCACTGAATGGACCAAAAGCCTTGCACAAGCAATGATGCTGACATGTCACATTGAGACATGGGTCCAAGTCTGGAAACATGTATGAAATAGCATTTAGTTTACAATACATTTCAACAAAAGTGCTCCTTCCCGTTTACCGAGTTGAAATAACTGGACAACAAACTCGTACAATACGTAAATTACAGCTTAACAAGATCTAACAAAGTCGAACCGCCGGAAAGCATAAAAGAAGGCGCCTTAGCTCAACGGTGTTCTAGAGCTTTGTGCCAATGTTTTTCCTGGCGTCATTTGGTTTTTAATAATACCACCGTCACTCTATATTTGCCCGATGGTGTTTACTTAAACCCCCGAGGCCAGTATTCACGTTATCGCAGCTATCGGGGAGCCACCTTGAAGGCCCTTCTCTTGCTCTGATTTTGTCACCTAAGGCGAGCTTTCGTTGTCTTTTGCCCAGTCGTTTTTTCTTTATTTTCCACCTTTTGACATGTAACATTTCGTTTCTGCTCAAACGGTTTCTTTTTTGGACATTTCTTGGGCTTTGAATTATAACTTTCACTCTTGTGTGTTATGAAGGTGTATGAAAGGTGGTATGTCATGAAGTCTTTGTGTTTCACGTTTGTTGGAAAAAGTCCTCCTCTCCCAACCTCCCCCTCCGGCGCGGGTTCGATTTATTAGTTGCTTTCTGGTCTCAATTTACCCAGTTTTGTTAAAGCCCTTGTTGCTTCGGTATAGTAGACCGTGTGCTAATTTTTATCTACCTATGTTATAATAATAATAATAATAATAATTATTATTATTATTATTATCATCATCATCATCATTATTATTATTATTATTATTATTATTATTATTATTATTAATTTCGCAGCACTGAAAGTCCTCTTCTTCGAGATGACTAGGGATCTGAGGCTAATTGATTCAGTCCCTCCCTGAGCGTTTTGGGATGTTCCAGTTTATGCGGAACACACCATTGTCAAGGCTAACAGAGTGGACGCTCGATTTGTGGATCACAAGAATAAGAAGGTGTGGGCTGTGTGTCCTCTCCGTGGATGGAGCATCAGGAAAAGAAGTCCGAGGAGAAGACGGTCAAGTATGGGCCACTGCGATTTGAGCTAAAGAAACAGTACCCTGGCTATGACGTTGAACAATGTAACATCATCATTGACGTGCTGGGGGGTGGTCAAGGGATGTAGACCTGACAATGAGGAAGCTCTTTGGCAGTAGGGGCTATGACGTTTTGAGAAGGATGCAGAAGGCTACCATCTCGAGTTCTCTCAACCTAGTGAGAATTTTCAAAGCTACCGCCAATTGACTTTCCC
>JALIRR010002300.1:20000-30000 GCA_023091755.1 Montipora sp. Colony 1 RG-2022
CCCCGCGAGGCCCCAGGCTTCATGAAATATGGGGCTACTATGCAGGATCTGGCTGCTAGGGGACATAATTGGCGTTTTTATGACGAGAACCATACATTGGGAATTGTGGCCAATGTCCCAGAGAAATGTCAAAAAACCCATTGCGGCAACTGGTGTCGGGAAGGCCCTTGATGTTCCCTGAGGCTATTTCTTCAAGTTTCACAATGGGGATCAGTGCTCAGGATGCTATTTTAAGCACTCGTGCCCCTAATGTGCTTCCAATGTCTCCAATCCAGCACCCAGATCATTCCCCCAGCCTACTTGTACAGGAGCTTCCAACACCCGTAAACAGTGATCGCTTGCAATTTTTCCTTTCTGGGTATGTCCCTTCAGTAGCCTTCAATTACGGTTATCTCCTACACTATGAGGGACCCCAAGACTCTTCATGAGCTAGAAAGAAAACTTTGCAATCCGCTTTTTCTGAAAAGCTGTTTTTTTAAACACGTTTTTAAAGACAATAACAAGCCAAATGAATGTAAATTTGATAACTTACACAGCCTCTCCGTTAATAAGATATCAAGGATACATTGTGACTGTAAAGCCCCTATGGGGGAGCTTCAATAAATGTATGTATGTTTGTAACGAATTATAGCCACATTGGTAAAAAGAGTGCTCCTACTACTACGCTGCCACTGTTCCTCATAAGATATTGCTTAACTCAAAAGTTGAAAAATTATAGCTTGAAAGCGGTGTTCTGTATCTTGAGGAAAACGGACTCCGCGCCCAGTTGTCAAGAGCAGTTTAACGTTTGCGTTTTACAAATGAAGCCTAACACAACACAATACGCGAGGGCTTACTGCTTAAAAAAGAAAAGGCAAAAAAGAAAGAAAGGATGTGCGAAAACTGAGAACTTGTTTGTCTAATAATGCTGTTTCCGTTTTCTGTTTTGGCCTAGTCATTTCTCTTACCTCCAACAATTACGTAATCAATTCCAATGAGATCCCTCTTTCCGCCGTCGCTGTTATGACTTTTAACACACATCTCAGTCTCTGATTTTGTGGTGTACTAAAGAAAGATGGATTACGAGTGAAGAATAAAAACCAAACAGTCTATTTTACTTTTATTTCTTATGGAAGCAAATTGCAGTGAGACAATAAATCTTTCATCACAATAAGTTATTAACCTCAATGATTTCCACTAGGACAGCTTTTTAGTCAAATTTGAATTTATTTGCAAGGATGGCCTTGGAACAGAATAGTGTGCAGCATTAATTTTTCATGACCGGCCAAGGTTTCCTCGCTGTGAGCCAGTAATCAGTGCTTTTAAATTCAAAGTCATGACCAATCATGGATAGGAGCTGGACCATAATTACAAGCGTATGCAAAGTAATTGCCAGCTCTTTGTTGAAAAAGCAATTTGATAGTTCAAACATATGATACAAAGGGACCTAAGACTGTTTGCTTGGGTAGACCTTAGTCGAGGGCACATCTGTTGGAAAGAGAGCGCTTGTTACATAAGTAGGATATAAACGATTATCATAGATAATTATTTTTATTAGCTTTTAGTGAATGGAGGTGGCTTCTTCAGAAAATTTCCTCCCTCATACCCTGACGCAATATGCATTGCAGGCTTTCTCACCGTTATCCAAGTGGTTACTGCCCCACATTTTGCGGAGTCTGCAGAAGAACTGAAACTCGAATTCTCGTCATTGGGTTTGCGTTTTGCTGTTAATATTATCACAGGTGGGGCGAACAATGGAGCCATAAAGTTGACTTTCTGTGAAAATAATCAAATTGTTTATGACGTTAGTAAGTTTGAGGACAATATTAGGCTGCAATTTTAGAATGCTGCAGAAAATGAAGGAAACTTCAATAAAGCTGCTGAAATCTGCAGTCTTTGTAATTTGTTCGTCTGACTCTCCATTACTGGCAAGCCGTATAATAAGCTATTACAATAGTCTAGTCTGGATGAAATGAACGCATGCAGAAGGCGCTCAGTGCTTGTTTGATCTAAGTATTTCCTAATCCTGCCTATGTCTCGCAGTGCAAGAGATGCGGAGCTGCAAATATTGTTCACGTGACTAGACATAGTGGGGAGTTTATAAAGAATGACTCCTAGATTACGAGCTTTCTTACTGATAGATACGAGATGCTGACTTAATGTAACAGTAGAACAAAGGAGCGGATGGGAGAACCGTGAGTGAAAATGAAGTATTTCAATGAAGTTGTAGAGTCCAGGACATGGGCTCCTGACATAAAAGTTCCAACAACCACTCTATAAGGAGAAAATAACTTAGCGATAGACAAAGCAGACTCCTTGCACTCTTATTTCTTACCTTGCAGAAAGCGAAGTTATCTTGCTGAGATGGGGAACTCCTATTTGAAAACGCCAAACTGCCGGTCAAGGTAAAGTTCACGAAACTTATGTTGGTAAACGCCAACCAGTTCTAGATGCAAAAGATTCATAGAAATTGTTAGTCACTATCAATCCTTTCACACTTAAAGTGGGCTCAATTCACGGATAAATTCGTCTGGCATTAGACAGAATATTAATGTATGTAGGTGGTGCTCTTACGAGGCAAAGGTTAAAGAGAACATAGTTTGTGAGTGGTCGTCGATGGTGTTAACCCTTCACCCATGACCCCACCTCCATTGACGAGCAAAATCGTCTGGCATTAGACGTACTGAAGTCTGTAGGTGGCCCTTTAAGAACACAAATGGTTAAAGCAAATATTTTGCAACAACGTGTTTTCAAACCTTTCACCAACAGGTTTGAACTTGAGTTCTGCTAAAACATTTCCGCTAGGTATTCGCTGAAATCGTGAACGGAATAAGATTTTTTTTTCATTTCTTTGATAATATTCACCCTCCGTTTTCATCCGCATAACTGCGCTTTTCGACTCAAGAATGTCTTATCGGAGAGGTGAAAACCACTTTTAAATGGCCAGAATAAAACAGTCCCATTCTTATACCAATGGTGGAGGTTGATAACATGCGATCAGGCTGCTAAAAGTAACCACCTCTTTACAGTGCCTTCATTTAATTTAATGATGCCTTTGATAAACGGAAATTCACAGTTTAAGCATTTAAACGTTCTGGTACATTTCTTGAGGACTTTTAACTTGCGCAAAATGCGGCGACACATCCGGGACTTAATTGCACAGTCAGCGAAAATTTAAAGTCGATCTGGTTACCCAGTAGCTAAACAATAAAGAAAATGACCATAGAAAGGCCCACGACGCATACGTTATTAGATTTTGCTTGTTTTATCATCTTTATGTTTCATAAAGATTATCATTTGGCTTTTGTTGATGAGAGATTGATGGTCGGAATAAATGGGACATTTTTTTAAGATCTTACGAATCGTGGATTTATTCGGGGTTTTTTCTGAATTTGTTCCATTTTAGGCAAAATATTGTATGGCGAGAAGTTTGGAGTAGCCTTTTTTCCCTTTTAACTGTCCCCGCTATGACCAAATTTGAGCAAATGGGCTTTGTCAAGCAAAATGATGTAATCTCATGACACCCAAAATGCCCAAAAAGTAGGAAGAAACATTGAAATAACCACTTAGAACTCTTGAACAAGATAAAGAAATACAGTAAAAGGAAAGAGAAGCATCGATGGACACAATTTGGCAAGATTGAAAAGGATTCCATTTGGAGAATCTTGAAAAATCAGCCCTACGTTTTTCAAGTTTATGAAAAATCAATTGGATGAAGGTCGTTTTGCTCAGAATCATCTTGTTTGGGGTGTAACGATAATTTTATCAGTAAATGAATTCCGCATTACCATCTTCAAGTTTTAAACTCGTGATTAACTAAAGATTTCCCTTTAAACACCCTAATATCACGTGCCATAGCTCCTTAAAGAAAACTGTACAAAACCGACAGAAAGCACTTTTTCATTATTTCTCCCTTGTGAATTCCATGGCAGTCACTTCTACTCCCCCTTCCCCTATCCAGTGTTGGTTTGGAAAGTGTTGATTTCCAGGAAACTGTTCGTGGCCCCCACAAAACAACATTGAGACGTGGGGGTCAAATTGTTTGCTTACAAATGAAAGCGCTTGAAAGAGTAATTTTCTTAAGAAACTAAAAGGTACTCACGTGTAGGGATAAGAAAATCACTTTTTCCTTCGCTACTCCCCACCCCCTCCCCGAGACACATGCCTTACGATGTACATTGACTCGTGCAATTCAGCCATGACACTCCTGTGGCCATAACTCTCATAGTGAAGGCCCTATACAAGCGCTAAGAAAATAACTTTTTCGCCCGCTCCCCCCCCCCCCCCCCCGAATTTGGGATTTGTCTCTTCCAATATTCGATGCCGATGGGCAATCTAAAACAGCATCCCAAGATGCAGCCCCGTAACTCTGGCTGTTCGGGCCGGGCATACATGGGGCAAAACAGAGCGTATTTTTAAGTGGTGAGGTCAGCTTGGTTGACTGAGAATCGCGCCTAGCCAGCTCGCCTTTATCCTCAGGAAGGCTCCAGATGACTGGGTTACCCTAAACGGCGGAAAGGCCGGTTCCCATGGAAAGGCAAGCTCTCTCCCGTGTCGCTTCGACCACTGACGCAAATCCCAAATTTGTCTCAGTCAGCAAGGAGAGAGAGGTCGAGAGAGCACACTTGTCTCCTTGGTTGAATTTAATTCAACCTCAAGGGTCTGTCTAGTATTGGTCATTGCTTGTATTAAGAACCAAATTGTGAAAATGGACTGTAACTTATTGTTTCTTACAATGGGGTGATATTGTATTGCATCAATCAACTAAAAACTTACGATTCTAATGTTTCGATGAACGCCAGCAAAAATCTTGGTTTCCCGAACACAAAGTGTAAAACTGCCGGCAGTATAATCTTCAATCCAAAAAGCCAGGGCATCCTGGGGTCTCTGTGGAGTCTGGTGACTAGGTGTGACAACAACATTTGGTGGAAACAGGAAACGCTAAAAGTACATAAATTATTTAGAAACAGAACATCATCAGCCCATGAGGTAATGAGCACAGAGAGAAAGACATCCAAGATACGCTTTAACATAATCTAATCACTAATTAATCTCAAGTCAACTCATATGGTACATGATGTATTCTCTTGCAATGTAGGGAACCATTTTCACGGATAATGTGATAGTCTATAAAGCATTAAAATTTCGTTAGTTCTGCCCTATCTGTCGTTTGCTCGACAAAAGATGTCTAAAATTAAGTGTGTCCTAGAGGATATAATTTTCCATGGAACAAAGCATGCTTTGAATCCCTTCTGCTCATCAATATCTATCAGAAAAATAGGCGTATCTCCCCTCGGGTAAGACTTGCCTGAGGGAAGACGACCCTTTCGCACTTTGTTTCAGTCGTCCAGGAGTTCAGCGCATGACTTCCTATTTGAGCTCCAGATGGAGCAGACTGGACAGCAATCCAGTTAACTTCTGCCTTTCCATTGGAACCTTCGCCATATTCAGAAATACAAGTCTTAAATTGATGCCTGTCTTCTGATTCCACCCAAATGGCAGCGCCATTACCAAGGCTAGAGTTTTTCACAGAATGACCAAAGGAGGCAAACACTTTAACTGCCTGTCTTCCGTAGAAAGGCTGAGTGAAAGAAATTGCCTTGCAAGCGAATAGTCCTGGACTTGATGCCGTTATGTTTACTTTTCCAGTCTTGAATCTAGAAGCTATAATTATTAAGCTATAATTAACAAGAAAGATGGCATCTTATATTTACTGATATAATTAAATCTTTGACTACATGGCCAGTCTTGAAAAGTATGTTTGCAGATTGTGTCTTTTTGATCGAAGACTATCGCAACGCTTCTCTGATTAAAAAGATTATCGCTAATATCTTAAACTGGCGAAAATCGCGTTTTCAGCAAATTGTTGTGTGTGCATGTACCCCACCTCCAGTTCCTTGCTGCATTAATTCAGAAATAAATAGTTACATGGAGTAGAAAAGCAACGGCAAGATTTTCTAGACAGGGCAATTTTGGCAGATGCACTAAGAACTTTCTTACTACTGGTGCTTAAAACTGGCTTTAAATCAACTTTTAAACTATTTTCATTCCATCGTTAATGATGGCTAAGCATGCGCCCCACCCCCTGTAATGCGTCATTACTGCATCAATTTAAAAAGACTGGTTTAATAGTAACGTAAACTGATGGCAGAAAAATTTAGCACAATTTTTCATATACACGTCAATTTGGCATGCAGAAATACTGAAGGCGGTCGAAAAGCATCTTAAAATCGCCTTAAATCGCGATTAAACAATTTTCATTCGGTACTTCCTTATTCCAGGGCTTGTGCCCCTCCCCCAAATCTTTGTTTCTGCATCAATTCAGGAAGACAGGTTTAATTGGAGCATAAAATAATGGCGAAATAATAGCGCGATAGAAAATTAGCTCAAAGTACCTTTGCAGCCTTGATTCAACAACACAACTGAGAAGAAGACAAAACACAATTGAACCCTGTAATAGCCTCTAGCGGACATTTTGATCAGACTGAAGGGATGTCTTCACACACTGATTGCTTTATACATGACCACACCTCTTGATAAGCTGATTAGCACAGGCCTAATTTATCTCTTTGGCTATGATTCTAACTGGAATTAGGAATTTTCCAAACTTAATCTCTTAATGCAGGGGTCATGGTTTAATTTTTTTAGTCATGTTTTGATAGTCCCCTATTGTCTTGATGTGGATTGTTTCTCTTCTTACTAAGATGTGTGCTTTCCACAATTGCGGCAACTACTGAGTATCTACAAAGGTAGTAAAATAACAGTGGTCAGATTTAGCTATGACAAATACGTTTGAGAGAGATGCTTGGTAAATTCACCTCTGAATAAAAACGCTAATAAGCAACCCCGTTCAAATAGTCTTATTTGCCGAAAAAAACGATAATAGTATTTTTCCCAACTTATTTTAAAGAGTGGGAATTGACAAGTGTGCCCCCGTTGTAAACATATTTTCGATTCTATCTCGCTCTCTTCCTCGATTCAACAGGTTGCTTTCGTCGTAGTTCTATAAAAGGACAAAGCTTGTGCGCCTGTTTTATTATTGTATCAGATTATGAACTTACGGTAGATAACAAGAGTGTGGCTACCAATTCAATTCAAACACGAAATAATAGGATTTAGAAGTCTTCTTTGCTTTAAAGCCTATTACGGTTACTATTTTAAAGTTTCAAGTTAAAGCATGTTAACAATCTTTTGTTTTCTCTCTTTTACGTTAGCTGTGACGTTATTAAAATCGGATTTCTTTTTTATTTGGCCCACTTAGAAACAAAATTTTACAGGTCTAATAAATCTAAAATTGGATGTTTTTACGTGTGCTGATGACAAGCTTCTTGTTTCTTAACAATATTTTATCCATATTTTTGTTTGGAATCAACAATTACACAAAATTAAAGACGACACAAATCGTGTCATTGGAAATAAGCTTCAATGATTGGCTTACTCTCCTTAGCAGTATGTTCTTAGCAAAATAGTTCTTAAGGTAGAGATGTGAGCTTCTGTCAGTTAAAAATGGAAAATTGACTTTGTTTAGAAATTAATCACTTCTAATTTTATGCCAAAAATACTTTTTTGGGGGAGTGGGGTGTGGCTAAAGCCCACCCCCTCCTCGATGTCACTCTACCAATGGGGCTTTTAGCTTTGATTTTGTCAATAGTTACTCCAAGATTCATTGTTCGAAAAGTTTATTCCCAAAAAAGGGACGAATATCACGCTGAATAAAGGAAATCGGAATATTGTTAATGGCATTCCGTAATGCCAAATACGCTCTGAATCTGACCATATCTATGATGAACATTGATTCTTCGACTTGAACATGTCAAATAAAGGATGTCAAAGACAATTTAATATATAAACAACTTTGGACACTTAAATGGGTCAAGCCAAGAAGTTGTTAGCCCTATTTTGACCGATTGCAAATTTCGCAGCCAGTGGCTTCTCAAAAGTACAACGAATGGTTCGGTATTTGTTTTCAAAAGGTATATAAATGATTTAGGAATGGTGCGTTCTCAATAACGGTGCCTTGGTGATGTTTGAGGGAATTGCAAGACAAATTCTCGCACTTGTGGTGTTTAGTAGTAAGCCTATGACCCTTTTAAGAAAAGAGAAAGAGAACGCCACTAAATGAGCAAAAAAGTGGCTCTGCACGTGCGACTTGAAACCTGCAACATGAAATGTGTTGACCAAATTTCAAGTGCTGTTATTCACGTTTGTACACAACTTTTATCACAGTGGATAAATCAATGTGTTTGCGCTTCGTGACAATGTGCAAAACCGAGCATTTATACTAAGCTTCATCGTGTGATTTAAAGGTCATATAGGCAAAGAAGGAGATTAAACCATTCTCTTGTAAAGTTCTTTTTATTCGAACGTCAATAAAACCAGATGTGATTCACATCCGGTTTCATTAAGGACTGACAGATTTAAGAATTGAATGGGGTTGATCAAAGTAAGATATTTTATGAAAATTATCGGAACTACCGTTTTGGAGAGTTTCACCCTATTCGAATTAATTACATAACAAAAACTGGCTGATTAGAGATCTCATAAGACCACGGCCCGAAACCAGTGTATAGCGGGTTCCTCTACGAAATCAGCTATTTGAGGTCGGAGTGCCCAAGAGTTAACATTGTCCAGACCTCTTGAGTGCAAAAAGGAACATGCCAAAACCATAGCAACATTAAAAAAACAGAAAATCAAGTTTGCCCAAATTAAGCTCTCGCACGTCATCGCCATGCAATCAACCTGGAATGAATAAATACGTAGTTTACCACTCGTTTGAGGGGGAATTGCAATTTACAATCTTAACTAAAAGACAAGTACTTTATAGAGGTGCTCCAAAACAGAATGAAACAGACCACCACACCGGGGACTACGTCCCTACTCTTTTGGAACAATGTGTGGGTTCTTTAACGTCCCACATAAGTGATGTGAGACAGAGTGCCTTCGGTTTATCACACTTATCCGAGAAGACCATAAAAAGTCTAACCATTTGCGGGTGTAATTGCAAGGGCAGCACTTTCCCCGGCCTCAGTTGGTCCGACCGTAGTCGAACTCACGACCTCCCGCATTGCATACAGTTGCTCAACCAACTGAGCCACCTGTGCTTGGCCTGTTCGAAAGTATTTACAGATCAGTTTAATAAAATCAAAAACTTTTCCTAAACCGTATTGGGGACAATAAAACTGCTCCCAAAGATTTTCAAAGCAACAAGGACTTTAAGAAACATTGTTAGGCTATTTTCATTACCCAACCTATCGACCTTTTCTTGTCCATTACATATTTTAATTAATTTGCTTTAAAACATTTTGGAAGCCGTTTTTAGCAGTTATTTCTTTAAACTGTGGGCCCTGTAAACACCAGTTTGAAAAGAAAGTTAGCCAGAGTTTATTGGTCGTCGTACAAAATTTCCCATTTGTTCATTAAAAAAGACCATGTGTTGACCCTGCTACCTACCCTCTTTGGTAGTTGGTGCGAACGCGAATCAGATGTCAGTGACGTCAGACCCCGCGTAAACTCAGTAAACCATAACGTTGTTGTATATATTTGCGGTTCGGCTCTCAAGGTGCAGTTTCGTTTTGTGTCGGGCTCGGACACTTCTTATTTCGTTAATTCTTTTCGCATCACATTTCTGTTCCATTGTTTTTGTTGATGTTTTTAGAGGCAAGTGTTAATTTGATTGCTTCTTTGACCCTCCGCGTGGATACCAATGAGGATGACGATCAAGAAACTTTATCTCATTCCGTAGTGTTGTTCGAAACTTGGTGTACCTTTGTAAGGGTGATTCCAAGCGTGTGGTAAACGCGTTAATCACATCGAATTTCTATATAAAAAGCGGCGTTAATCACGTCGAATTTCTATATAAAAAGAGGCCGCACCGCGCACCGGTGGCTCAGTTGGTTGAGCATCGGGCTGTCATGCGGGAGGTCGTCAGTTCGACTCTGGCCGGACCAACACTCAGGGACCTAAAATAACGGAGGAGAATGTGCTACCTTTGTAATTACATCTGCAAATGGTTACACTTTCA
>JALIRR010002300.1:42500-47500 GCA_023091755.1 Montipora sp. Colony 1 RG-2022
ACAGCAAACCAGTTATCAAAAAATGCTCGGCGAAGAAACAACCAGCGCTTTCACAAACTGATGGCTGTCAAAGGAAATTGCAGGAAAACTCAGATTGTCAAAATGCTAAAGCGGAAGGCTATGATTCTTGAATCGTGGAACCCTAATGAAGGATCTCCACCTCAAAAGAGACTAAATGTTTAAAAATATGCCGAAATCAATGGTTTGTTTTGGGAATGGTATACCAGAGCAAGAGCATCAAACGTCCCTGTCGACGGCCCCATCCTGTTCGAACAAGCACGAATTTTTGCTGAGAGGATTGGAGGCGACACGTTTGAAGGAACAAGTGGCTGGCTAGAAAAGTGGAAACGGAGATACAACATCGGTCAAATGAACATCGCTGGGGAAGAGGACAATGTAAGCCCACAGACCATAAACAGCTGGAGTGAAACAGTGAAAGAGCTGACTAAGGGCTGTTCACCTAGGGATGTATGGAATGAGGACGAAACTGTCTGCTTCTGGAAGGCGATCCTTGAGACATCGCTCTCTCAAAAGGAAAAACGCTGCAGAGGTGGCAAGAATTCGAGGCGACGAATAACCGCTGCATTCTTTGTGAATACAGAGGACGAGAAAGAGGGCCTTATTGTGATAGGAAGTAGCAAACTGCCGCGCTGCCGCCAAATCCATCATACCACTACAGCGCGAAGTACTTCAGCATTGAGAAGGCGTGGATGAGAACTAAGATAATGGTTACCATTCTTACCAGGTTGAACAACAGTTTGAAAAAAGAGGAACGACACATTACCCTTTTCTTGGACAATGCACCGTGCGATCCACCCTCGCTGACGGACATGTTCTGCGACCTTAAAGTAGCCTTGCTACCGAAGAACACCACCTCGCGCCGCAGCCCCTGGATGCGGGTATAATCAAGGTGTGGAAGGTCTATTACAAAAGGAAGTTGCTCCGGCATATCGTCACTCAAGTTGACAGAGAGCGTTCTGCCAGCCAAATAGTGAAGTCTGTAAACCTGTTGATGGCCGTGCGATGGATGGTTAATGCTTGGGACGAAGTCAAGAGCGATGTTATCAGTAAAAAGTTTTAGACATGTCGGTATGTACCCCTCAACCTTGGATTTGGATGACGACCATGACGATGATCCGTTTGCCGGTCAGGAGTTACTAGACCTTGAAGCCCTAGTACAGATGATGTCCAAGAAAGGTATTGACGTTGCACCCTATTCTGCCATCGACGATGACACAGACCCCTGTCACTGTTTAGACCCTGCTGACCCTGACTGGAGGAAAACCCTACGGGATGAGGTTATTGCAACTCACACAAAAAATAACAAGACAGGAATAGAGATTGATCGGGACGGTGATGATGGCAGTGACGATGCTCCTTTACCAATCCCAACAGTGCAAACAGAAAAGGGAGCACACGACCTCCTACGTCAAATTGCTGAGTTCGCCGATTATCGGGGTTGCGAAGAGTTGTCCTCGGCAGTCACGAAAGTGTCTGATATTCTTGTTGACTTGAGGCTTAAAACACAAAAGCAATTGAGCATTCTAGATTTCTTGGAGAAGCGGTCGAATGCGAAAGAGTGATAGTCTACGGTATCTAGAGTGTCATTACATATGCACCCATTTTTGACTTTAATTTTTCAGGTTTTCTTCCGTTAAAATTTCGGAGATTTGGTTAACAAGTGACACATTCACAAATAAACTGTGCTGTACATTTCTCAAAACTCAATGACAAATCAGTTTCAGGTAAAGCAAATGTTGTCTATTTGCCTAATCTTAGATTATGAGGTAAATATCTTCATGTAATCACGTTAATCAGTCAAGTTTGGGCTGATTTTGTTGCTTTTTCTCGTAAGCGACCACTTCCCGTAAGGGAACACTTTGTCGTGCACCCTGGGTGATCGCTTACTAGAGAGTTGACTGTATGTAATATTTTGCGATCAATAAAAGGTGATTAGTTAGTTTATTAAGATTATCACGTGTGATGATTCCATACAAGACTCTGACAGCAGACAAATCTATTTTAAAACGTGTCGTTGGTTTATACAACACTCTGAAAGAATCCCAGAATTTTGACACTACGGGACAAGAATATAGCATATGCAGCAGGCTTTGTGAAGCTTCCTGAAATAAATAACAGAGATCGCAGCTTGTCATCTTCATCTTAAACATTTTGCTTTCAAAGAAAACTATGTCATGAAGTACCTTGTATTGGAACATAGTTGGTGTGGTTTCTTTAGCTATAGAGAAAACTAATTTAGAGTAGTTGGATATTTCGTCTTATTTAAATCAGAATTAAGACGATCAGCTGATACGGCGGGGTCGTCAACAATTTCAAGTAGTGTAGTATCATCGGCATAGATCAACGAATGGGAGGCAAGATCATCAGTAATATCATTGATGTAAATAAGAATTAAAAGCGGACCTAGCACAGACCCTTGGGGAACTCCAGAGTGAACTGTTCACCAGTCAGAGCATTGTCCTTCTATTACTACACGCTGTTTTCGGTTACACAAGTAACTCTCGAACCATTGAAATAAGGGCGATTGTACACCTAGAGCCTCCAACTTACGCAACAAACCAGTATGCCATACCTTATCAAATGCCTTGCTTATATCTAGGAAGAGAACTCGTACCTCTTTGCCGCCGTCTAAGGCTTCATAAATCTTGTGAACAAGAATCAAAAAGTTAATTAATGAAAGAACACAACTTTTTCACAGATCTTGGAAAAACTTGCCAGCAGAGAAACAGGACGGTAATTCACTTTGACTTGACGGTTGTCATTTTTAAAAAGAGGAATAACATTTGCAAGCTTCCATTCGCTCGGGTACTAACCAAGTGAAAGAGACAAATTAATGAAATGAGTAAAACAAACATGAAAACCCTCACTGCATAACTTAATAATCTTATTACCAACCCCAACATAGCCACATGCCTTACAGATATCACACCCTTCATCAGTTCAAGCACTTGCTCTTCAGTAGCAATAATACTGGATAACAATTGCTGTCTGATATGGCTGGATAACAGGAGGAATGGCATTGGCACCTGGAAGTTCAGTCTGTGACACAAAATACTCGTTAAATATGCACGCTTTTTCCTTGGAATCTAAAATAGGCACTTCGTTTTCAACAGTGATTGGAATAGATGAAGAATTTTCTCGACCACATACCCTATTAACGATTGACCACCACTTCTTACAGTTGATATCTGGATTACTCAAATCCTTATTGGCTCTTTTTAGCAAATCGTATGAGAGAGGTTACAATGTACATGTTAGGTTGAGCCCGGTAACTTTCCCACGTGACTGGAGATGGACGTTTATTATGAAATTGGCGCAGGCGGTCCCGCCTCCTAATTGCAACGCACACTTTACTATCCATCCAGGGTTTATCGTTTTTAATGGAATATACTTCTGAATAATTGAACAAAAATGACTATACCAACATGAATGGGTTTCATCGATGTCATTAGTGTTTTCACACGGAGAAATCCAGCCAAACTGCGATAGTTCCAATTCAAATCTGTAATATTAACGTTATTAAAATTCCACACACACCTTTTGTACGACCAACTTCTGTGAGTGAAAAGATTCATACTTGCGAAAATAGCAGAATGATCACAATTGGATGGGGGACTTAAAGTCCCTGAAGCACTAAAACGCTCCGGACAGTTTGTGATAACCAAATCCAATATTGTCGAACTGTTAAAGGTGACACGTGTTGGCTCTGCTATCAACTGCGCCAAATTATTACTTTCTAAAGATGAATTTAATTTTTCACCAACGTCACTATTCCTTGATGGATTTGCAACATCGTTATGAGCATTTAAGTCTCCCAGCATAACAATAACGTATTGTTTGGGAAGTTGACGAATTTTATCAAGAACCAGTTGAAAGTACTAAAAGAAATTATCAAGGGAAACACTGTCATTATCAGGCGGCCTGTAACAAACCCCACAGAGAATATCAAAGAAATTCCACGACCACAAGTTCCAAATTTAATCTACGCTTGACCACAAGAGAATTAGCAGAGAAAAATGCAACACCGCCACCTACTCTCTGGTGCCTGTCAAGCCGGATAATAGGGCCGTATCCCGGAATTTGTAAACAATCACTGAACACTCGATCGCTGAGCCATGTTTCGGTGACTGCAAAAACATCAAACCCATTCTCCTTCACCAGTTCAGAATTCTCATCAAACTTACCATCCCTATTCAAACTTCTAGCATTTAGATGTCCGAATTTGAAAAAAGGCCCCGGATTTAGTTCAACATTTCAGCAATTCTCAAAACAATACAGAGTGATCCATAAGAAAATTAAAGCGGTGTCCTCGCGATTCAGAAAATAAACAAACTTAAAACAGCGTATCCGAAAATAATTAAAGAGCCCAATAGCACCTAATAGCCCCATTATGATAAATTACAAGAACAACCAAACACTAAAACACTAAAACGAAAGTGTAGATAAGTACAGACAAAATACAAATAAAAAGAAACTAAATAGCAAATAATTACAAGCAGTATAATCCTACAAAAAGACACAAACCAGCACTAGGGCAATTCTCATCGTCACTTATAAATTAGAAAATAAAAATTCAGTTCACAAGAGTCCATGTTTTGTGAAGTCATATTGATTAGCAACTTGAAACCTTCTGCCATCTGATTTCCGTTTCACAAATATCTTGTCGTCTACAGTCCAGGTGGTATCTACATTAGTACATGATACTCTAGCAGTGTACGATAATTTCTGGTTAATTTTAGTTAAATCTTCATTGATATAAAATCCCGATCCCTTAAGATTCTTTCTGTTCCGTAATATTGAAAGGTTATCTTTGTGGGTTTTTTTCAATCTACTGTAACGATGATGGCTCTGTTCGTTCCCGTGTTCGTTCCCTCCTCTTTCTTACCTACTCGATGAGCTCTGTCAACTATTTCATAGTTTACGTCCAAACCAATTTTCTCCCTGCATAGATTCACAAATTTCTCTGCACAATTTCCTTC
>JALIRR010002300.1:52500-57558 GCA_023091755.1 Montipora sp. Colony 1 RG-2022
AAGATCCTTGAGATATGTCAAGGTTTGACCCTAATTAGATGCACGCGGATTTCAATAAGTGTCCCCTTGCTCTTCTCGCCAACTTCAACATCAATCGTGTCTCGGAATACAGAAAATTTACGTCACAAAGTGTACCCCAAATGCTGCTCTTTAAGTAAAGATAAACTGCTGCATTTACCCAAAGCTAAAAATAACGCTAACCTTTACGCTTACCTTATTGTTGAAAATAGGTAGCAAATGCTTAGATTTAAAGGGACACTTCGTATTGGATGTCGAAATTGGGTGTGCATCTAATTAGGGTCAAACCTGGACATACGTGAGATCCTTGGCCTTTTCCGTTGCGTTAACTAGAGTACGACGTTCTTTTTGAATGGCTCTTGCATAATCCTGTGTCATGTAAACATCTTTGAGGGTGTGGCACTTTGAAATTTATTTTTCCTTGACCATACTAACTCGCTGTCTTTTCGACACACAAACCTGGCAATAATTGGTCGCATCCTAACATCCGAAGGCTTTCCGATTCTCTGAACGGGATGAAAGCTGATATTTGTATTGTCCATACCAAGATCTCCCTAAATCAAGGTATGTATTTTGTGTTCACAATTTCATGAACTTCAAGTTCTCACGACTTGTCTGTTTTGTGTCTCTGCATGTGCTTAGAATCGACTCGGTCTTCTTTAGTTGACTTCGGAGCGCGTCAATCTCACATTGTTGTTATTCATTGACCTTCTTATGGACTTGAAGATCTTCAGAAAGTCCGTCTATTCTAGCCTACGCTTCTTCCAAAGACTTCTCCATTCCATAACCTTTCCGTTTAAATCGTCAAGTTTTCCTTTCATTTAATGTCAAAAGCAATCCATATCAGCATCTAGTTCTTCCAACTTCGTTTCTAAGCTATCAGTTCGCATGAACTGCATTAAATATAAAGGACGAAACGTTCTTTTAAAAAACATATTATATTTACATATGTATTCAGAGCTTTCATGATCGTCTTTCGTTTTTGTGTTTGAAAAATGGTTACAAGGCACATTTTTCTCCAGTCATCTTCCGAAATTTACGGTTTTCTGGGAATAACTATATCCTCTATAAGTACAGTTTCCAACCACTTTAATCCCTATTTTGTACATGGCTGTTAGCTGGTAAACGCCTGTGCAAAAATTTGAAATTAAAATCCATTAGTTTAGAGCTCTTTGTGTATGTGGTTGCTGCGTTTAAAACGTTTCACTGATTGACTTTTCTGACACTTGAAGAACAGATATATTTATGCCACTTGTCCATACTCACATTCCCAATTAGTTTCCTGACATACCATTTAAAGCTTCCAAACATTCCTTAAAAGGTATTTACATGATAATCAGGTGAAGCTATGATCTTCGCAGATGTGAACGCAATTTTTGCAATTGCGTAGAGAAGCCTGAAAAATTCAGGACTTCAACGGGGTTTGAACCCGTGACCTCGCGATACCGGTGCGACGCTCTAACCAACTGAGCTATGAAGAAACTGACGTTGGGAGCTGGTCATTTGTGGGTTCTAATGTTCCCGTAAGGAATGGATCAACGATCATATATGATGAATTGGATCATATATGAACTGCGCACATCAAATCAAATGAAGCGATGATCTTCGCAGTTGTGAACGCAATCCGTTGAAGTCCTGAATTTTTCAGTCTTCTCTACGCGCAATTGCAAAAATTGCGTTCATATCTGCAAAGATCATAGCTTCACTTGATTTCATATCCGCAGTTCATATATGGTCCAGTTCCAAATCATTTTATCGTTAGATGATAATGTTAGCCCTTGGAAAGTTTTCTTGTCTCACTATCTTAAGAACGAAGGAACTAGTTTTCTGTTTCAGTGCAATTTCAATCCATCGCGCCCATCCTGCAAATTACCAATTTTTCATAAAGCATGTCTTGAAGCTTGGTCTGACTTCAATGCTTCAATGGTCATCATGATATCATAGCTACAAAACAGGACGTTTTAAATGAGATTATCTGGAACAATCAATCAAGCAATCAAACAAACAATCAAGAGTGTAACAATATGCCCTACGCGACGGCATAAAGATTGTGATTACAACTTGATCTTAAGTTCCAAGTTTTGATCAGTGATCAATCGTGTCCAATAAACCTTGGGAAACCTCCACTCTTACGGAACTCCTGTTGTCTCGATCTTCTTATTACATGGTGGCAGGAGTGGTGAAACGAACCTGGACGTAGAGACCCTCTCAAGATTTGAATAATAAAGCGATAAATGGCCGCAGGTTTCAGTTTACCGCCGCCCTCGGCGCTCGAAATTCATGATGCTAACGTGGCAGAAAAATGGAAAAAGTTGCGCCTCGCTTGGGACAATTACTCGCTTGTGACTTAACAAAAAGGCTGAGAAAGTACAGGTGGCTACATTACTGATTATTATTGGCGAATAAGCAAGAGACGTATTCAACCTTCACAGAGTGGGAGAGCGAGGAAAGCAAACAAAAAATAACGCCTGTGTTGGAGAAATTTGCGGCGTACTGCTAGCCTTGCAAAAACATACCCTTCAAGCGCTATAGCTATAACAAGCGGGCTCAAGAACCCGGTGAATCGTACGATCAGTACAACACTGAACTCCGAAAATTGGCTGAGAATTGTGATTTTCACTCGATCACAACCGATGAGATCCTGCGTGACCGACTCATTTTTGGTATACGTGATGCCAAAGTCCGCGAGCGATTACTGAGCACTACCCCCTTCCTACCATAGAGGATGTGGCCATGCGCCTCCATGGGGCAAGATCTTCACTAAGCTAGATGTCAAGAACGGGTTTTGGTACATTGAGCTCGATCAGGAGTCATCATATTTGACAACATTCAATACACCCTTTGGCAGATACCGATGGAAGAGAATGTCTTTTGGTATTTGCTCTGCGCCTGAGGTGTTGCAGCGCAGGATGCACGAGTTAATAGAGGGCATGCCGAACGTCGAAGTGATTGCAGATGACTTTGCGGTTGTGGGCTATGGAGAAACGCAAGACGAAGCGATGATAACCTTGTGGCCTTCCTAGAGCTGTGCAAGAACCGCGGGCTGAAACTGAGCACTGAAAAGATCAGACTGAGACATAACTGGAATAACTTCAAAATCACCTTTTTCTACCCTGGTCAAACGAATCTAGATTCCTACTACTGCCCAATCTAATTTTAATTACTTATATAATATTTCTGGTATTACAGACCGGAAAAATATTTATCAATTACCGGGTAGAGTCGCTCTTGCCACCAGAACGAGAGCCTTTCAATACAAAATCCTAAATCGTATTCTCTACACTAATAGAATCCTATTTCCGATAACAACCCCCAGGGAATTGTTTGCTGAATCATATCATCATTCTTGGGAAATACGCCATTTATTTATGCCGTTCTAAAAAGATCAAGCCATCTTTATCCTTACTGAAGGCCAAAATAACCGAAACTCGAAAACTAGAATTTTTAATTGCAAAAAAAGAATCCAACAGAATCTATTCATTACGAAAAATGGCAAAACATGTTGTTGTAATTTTTCTTTTCTCAATAGCTAAGTAGCAGGTATATTTAACAATTATTCCATGAGCGCGCACTGGGTTTCCCTGCTAGCAGAGGTCTCTTTTTTTTTCTGGATTGACGAGTACGGGAAAAGAGACCTCTGCCATGGGTCGAAATTCACTGTGTTGAGCATGCACGGCGGTTACTTAGCGACCGAATCCTTACACCATACTTCATGTTGTGTGGGCTCACTTAAACAACAGCGGAATTACTGTAAAGGCATGCGTGGGACACAGTGTTCTCAAGTCACAGTCAGCAAACATATCATGGGGCATGCGGTTTGAAGAGTGTCGTCCAAGGTTGTGGACGGCTGTTGGATCAGAGCGAGTTTCGACCCATGGCAGAGGCCTCTTCTCCTGTACTCGTCAACCCAGCGAACGCAAACGAAAAGAGACCTCTGCTAGCAGGGAAGCATTGGATATGAGATGGTAAATAGCCAACGAGACACGTAGCGCCGAGTTGGCTATAAACAATTTCATATCCAACAAGCGAGAATGGAATAATTATCTTATTAAATTCCTTAAAGTCCAAAAATTTGAAAGTACGAAATAGGGGCAAAAACAAGCGAGAAAATCCGAGCGAAATCGAAAAAAATTGATGAAGACGTACACTGTAGGCTCATCACAAAGACATTTCTTGCCTTTTCGAGTACTTCTAGACGTTGGAATTGATCCAAACTTTCAGAGCTTTATTCAGAGAGAAATTTCGCTTACCGGAAAAAATAAATTTAGCTTAGCAACGATTAGAGCAATCTTTTACCATATAAGGTTAAACTAAGGTACATGATCTGATAACCGAGATTAAATAAACCAATCAGAGCACGCGAAATGCATTATCCGAGGTTGAGAATTTAATAAACTTATATCTATATATATATAGAGAGAGAGAGAGAGAGAATGAAGAACTGGAAATCCAACGATGTAGTCACGAGCCACTACGAAACACTGACTGATCCATTTTGAATGAAAAAACACACATGCCGTGAGTGGGAATCGAACCCGGGTTCCCCGGATTACATGTCAGGTGTGCTAACCACTACACCATCACGATAACCCTGCTGGAAACAGAGCAATCAGAGAGGTGATTTGTTAGCCGCGGGGCTCCCTGGCGTTTTATCATTCAGGAACAGGACTACATCGGATCATCCGAAGAAGATTCACAGGCTACCAGAAATGTAATCCAGGGAACGCGGGTTCGATTCCCACTCACGGCATATGTGTTTTTCATTCAAAATGGATCAGTCAGTATTTCGTACTGGCTCGTGACTACATCGTTGGATTTCCAGTTCTTCATTCTAAATATAATTTGGTATTTCTGGTAGCCTGTGAATCTTCTTCGGGTGATCCGATGTAGTCCTGTTCCTGAATGATAAAACGCCGGGGAGCCCCGCGGCTAACAAATCATCTCTCTGATTGCTCTGTTTCCAGCAGGGTTGTCGTGATGGTGCAGTGCTTAGCACACCTGACATGTACATGGGAAAACGGGCTCGATTCCCACTCACGC